>JAODOY010057721.1:0-17731 GCA_025399855.1 Forbesichthys papilliferus
GTGTGAGAGAGAGAGAGAGAGAGAGAGAGAGAGAGAGAGAGAGAGAGAGAGAGAGAGAGAGAGAGAGAGAGAGAGCTGCTGGCTTAATGAAGCAAGTCCTTCATTGTGCGACACCATGGAAGTTAATCAACTTATGATTAATGTGTAACCGCAGCTGTTATCTTTTCACTGAAGCCTTTTTCCCTCTGCCTCAGGCCCCAAGGCACATGGGAACACACACACAC
Organism: Forbesichthys papilliferus; assembly: GCA_025399855.1. Lineage (NCBI taxonomy): Eukaryota > Metazoa > Chordata > Actinopteri > Percopsiformes > Amblyopsidae > Forbesichthys > Forbesichthys papilliferus. Next base: position 225 of record JAODOY010057721.1, read on the forward strand.
ACACACAGGTATGCAGTTTAGGTCATGATGCACACACACACGTGCACTCCCTCAAAAGTATGCCATAGTTATAACGGAAAACACTGTGAGTCATGAAAAGACAAGCGTGCATTCTCTCTCTAGCACACACACACGCACAGCGGGGGAGTGATTGATAAGGTTGTGAATATAATGGCAGTATCTAATTATGTTTCTTTGTTAGAGTAATTTGATATGCTCTTCGGGCCTAATCAACATCTCTGGAATTACTAATCAAAATATGACTTCTCTGACTGCCTCCTGTGTTTTTGTGAGCACATGTCTAGTGTGTCTATCGTCGCAGGCATCGGCTTGTAAAGGGATTTGAACCTAGAATCTTCACAGGACAGTTGCTAGGTCCAAATGTTTCACAATTATGAAGCAAATTATGTACAAATTGTTTTAATCAAATAATGGTATGTCATTGGGAAGAGGACAGATTCATTTTATTTAACCAGAAAGGCACAAGCTAAATATTATTAATTTAATAATAATAATAATATTAATATAAAAATTTGCAGTTATAAATACAAAGAGTTACGTGGTACTATGTTGTAATATCATAAACAATGCATTTGAGATGTAAACATCTAGCATCCTAGAGAGCAACATAAGACAGACAATAATATGCTGGAAAACGGACACAAATGTATAAGCAGCAGACACAAGGTGGTACTGCACATCCCATGGCTTGCCTGTTGAAGAAGACATGCACATACTAGGCATTGTTTATTGAGGTCATGGCATGCGTGTGTGGTATAGCCTTTGTCCTGTCTGCATGTGAAATGGGTGACATTGTGTCTTGTTTTCAAAACAAATACATTCCCAAGGCTCAGAACCTTACAGGACAGGACCTACGACAAATACGTTGAAGACAGTGACAAATGAAAGGTGACAGAATTAGAGTGTGAAAACACACAAACAGGCGTGCACACGCACACGCATACACACACACGCACACACACACACACACACACACACACACACATACAGGTAACGCAGTTCTCCCCTGTGGCACCATACATCTGCTGTTTCGCATTTAGAGAGACTCACACCTCTAAGTGTGCATGTGTTGACAAGAGTGTTTGTCCCTTTGTCTGTCTGTCTGTCTGTCACAAGATGTACCTTCCTTTTTGTGTCTGTATGGCTTTTGCCTGTGAATTTGTGACTGTTATACAGCTCCAGTCCTTCACAGTGTGATTGTGTGTGTAGGTGTACGTGTGTGTGTGTGTGTGTGTGTGTGTGTGTGTCTGCGTGTGCGTGTGCATGGGGGTGGGTGTCTGACACTTCTGTCAGCACGTCTTCACTAGACGTGAGACATATGAGATGTGTGCACATAAACACACTGTTGCTAGGTCAATTTTACTTTGAGTTATACTAGTGAGCATATACAGTATGTTTTGCTCTCACTTCTGTGTTGGGCAATTTACTCAGGAAATGTAATAAGTTACTATTTACTTCTTCTTCTTTTAACTCAGTAATGCAGCATTACTTTGATTAGTAATATTACCGTTTGGGAAAATGTTATTTGTTACACTGCTACTGTTACTGAAAAAAGTAATACCATTACAGCAACTTGTACCTAGTAAATTACTGCCGAACACTGCTTGTGTGCATTTGTTTGTGTGCGTGAGTGTGAGTTCAATATTTCCAGCGTAGTGACATTAAAACCTTCATAAATTATTGATACTGTATTTGACAATTAATTGTTAACTGCTTTTACCAACATCTCTCCCTCTCTCTCTGTTCTATAGTTCCAGGTTCAGTACCAGCAGAATCTCTCCAGAACACTGCATACGAGGAGAAGCTCTTCATGCAATGGAAAGCCCCCAACGAGACCAATGGAGTCATCACTCTGTATGAGGTCAGCGCACACACTTTAGAATGTGTTCTAATATTGTAATCAATAACATTTGGTTGGGGTTCCTCCATAAAAACATAATTGACAAAGACTTTGCATGCAGACACCGGAGAAACTTTCAGAGGCCATTAAAACGAAACAAAACAAAAATTTTAAAAAATCCCTTTTACTGTACGCTAAATTAGTTTATCCCTGAAGACACATGAGGCCCTATCCGTCACTGAATAAAAACATGAATGATTATTGATATGCAGTCAAAATTCAAAAACAAATTCAGAGAAGCATTTTAATAGTTTCCTTAATAACAATTCTTATGTAGGGTCTAAAATAGACCTTGCATTCTTAGTTGACCTTTATGTGTGTCACCTATAGAGTACTGGCCCATTAAAGCAGCACGCCTCTTGTCACGTTTTTATTTCCCCTTTACTCTTGTGTGTGGCGTTTCATTAGCATGGTCTCCGCCTGGCGGGGCTTCATGTGTAAAACATATCAGGAGCTTGATAATGCCGGTCACAATACACCGCTATTAGAGATAATTACTATAATTGCAGCTATTGGTGGGATTAAAGGCATCATCTGGGACATCTGAGGGGGTGTGCAGCCTCTTGTCAAAGCCTCTCCTATGTTCTCCATCTTTTATTTATATATTTCTTTTTTGTGTGTGTGTTTCCATTGCTTTCAAGATCGAGAACAGGATTACACCTGTGCGATGGGAGCGGTAGGGGGGTGGTTTTGAAGTGACGATGGCAGACAGCCAGTTATTAATTATTCTACAATTCTATATTTTTGTGTTATTATATTGTTATTTTATTTTGTGGTAAATGGAACTCTTCAATACAAAACTTGTTTGTCCTAACGGAGGTGCTAATACATGTCAAATGTACTTTGACACAATTTTAATGAAGCATTTCTTACTGCAGAGATTACCCCAGCAGCCTCACTAACCTTCCGAAGCAAAGTCAATTGCCTGTAAAGGAGGCTTTTGCAATTAGCAAATGCACATTGATGTTGTCATCCTAGTCCACTGGCAATGATGGTTTGATTGTCCTTACTGTGCAACCAAAATGTCCCTGTTTTGAGAGTAAGGAAAGAAAACACTCGGTGTAGCCTTTACGGTTATAGTGGCGTTTTTAATCCCAGTCAATAGGGAAACCGGATAATCGCTGCATCCCTAAACGCAACACACATACAGTAAAAACAGTACCTGCACACCGATGAAAAACATGATTTCCTTCCACAAGGTGAAATCAATCAGTACAGCCATGCATTTCCAAAGGACAATTGAGGAGCACATTTCTAAAACTCACTTACAGTGGTCCATATTTGGTACATTTTATGATATGGGTGCCATTTTATGCATTTGAAAGTATTCCATAATCTGCAAAATAAAACAGTGCCAAAGATCAATCCATCTTGCTCTTGCACATGTTCAATTTTCAGCCTTGAACAGAAGGCTAGAAAAGTCAAATACAAAATTCTTAAGTACGCTTTGGAAATGTGCTCCTTACAGTTATTAGAACACAACTTATTCTAAAACACAAAAGTACACAACTAAAACACAAACATTTGTGGAGACATCCATCCATCCATCCATCTTCATCCGCTTATCCAAAGTCGGGTCGCGGGGGCAACAGCTCCAGCAGGGGACCCCAACCTTCTCTTTCCCGAGTTATATTATCCAACTCTGACTGGGGGATCCCAAGACAAAGATAATATTCACCGAGGCTTCTTCCCAGCTGGACATGCCTGGAAAACCTCCCTAGGGAGGCGCCCAGGGGGAATCCTTACCAGATGCCCGTACCAACTTAACTGGCTCCTTTCGACGCCACAGAGCAGCGGCTCTACTCCGAGTTCCTCACGGATGGCCGAGCTTCTCACCCTATCTCTTGTGATTGGGATTTGTGGAGACAAATAATTATAAATGACACTCAAAATTACAAACCCTATGCAGTTTATAATTAAATGTCTGTACGCCCTCTCTGGGAACCATCACCTTATTGTGGTGGAGAGGTTTGTGTGTCTCTATGACCCTGAGAGCTGTGTTGTCTGGAGCCTTGTGCCATGAAGCCCAGCCGGACACAGCCTGAACAAGCAACGTGGCACCCTTCTCTCATTCCTATGGGCCCACCACTCTTGTAAGGAACCATGGGGGTCAGGTGCATTGCCATATGGGTGGCAGCGAAGGTCAGGGGCCTCGACGGACCAGACCCGGGCGGCAAAGGCTTAGCTTTTGGAACGTGGAACGTCACTTCGCTGTGGGAGGAGCCTAAACTTGTGCGGGAGGTATAGCGCTAACATTTAGATCTGGTGGGGGTCTCGTAAACTTCTGGTCTAGTCAAGGACTGTCTATAACAAACACCTTGTTCAAACATAAAGATGCTCATAAGTGAACGTGGTACCAGGGCACCCTAGGCCGAAGGTCGATGATCGATTTTGTGATCGAAATATCTGACCAGAGGCTGCATGTTTTGGACACTCGGTTGAAGAGAGGGGCAGAGGTGACTAATGACCACCATCTGGGGCAGGCCCCTGCTCATGAGATCACACACACCTCCGGCGAAGCTTCTCGTCATCCCGGTGGAGGTTGGGGACATTGGGGTATGTACAAATCATAGCACATTTATATAAATGTCCACTTACAAGTCACAGATAAGGACATTTGTATTTGTGGATATCAAATAACATTTATAAATCATACAATATTTTAAATCATTATACGTGTATTTGCAAAACATTTTTAGACATATTCTCTCCATATGTGTGGATCTTATTACATTTGCACGTGGATCACAAAACAGAGTAAAGTTGACTCAAAAATAAGTAATCAATTGAAAACAAATCAATTAATGTATCAGGCAATTCACAAATGCAGATTCAACACTTCACACACATAATTTCAGATTTACAACTTAGATTTTGTGATAAATGCAGACAAAGTATAAAGTTAGTTTATACATGTCAAATGATTTTGGTAAGGACATTTGTGTTAGTGGATATAAATAACATTCATATATTGTCTAAAATGTGTGAATCACGGTACTTGTATTTTACAAATCATTTACCTCCAACGTAAAATGTGATGGCACAGCGTGTGCTATCTGCAGTCTGGCTGCATTTGCTTTTTCACTGCGCTAGCTAATGTACATAAATGAGGCCCTGACTGTAATGTTTCACTATGTGTTAGCTAGCCCCACCTTTTCCTGCCCTGTATTACAGTAGCCATTCATATCTTATCTCCCATCACTCCAGCCAATCAAATGTCTCCTGAGACCCTCTCACAGCCAATACCCACTGCTGCTTCACACAGGCCATTATAGTTGATATCAAATTCTTACTTTATTCTCCCACTAGGCTGGCATAGAGTTTCTCCTTAGAGTTAACTTGTAAAGATATTTTATTTCATTTGTTATTTTGCTAGTTATGCCTCCAGCTTGTCGTTTATCTTTTATTGCAGTTCTCCATAGCCTTCTCTGAGCAAATCATGTCTCCCCTGACAGTTTTCCAGCCAATTATTTTCAACCAACGCACTGCACTGCCCCTTCAAAACATCCATGTGTGCAACAAGGCCCTACATTACAGTATAGGTAGTCTTCTATGCGTCAAGCCCAGCGCCACCTATGTTTTTTTTAAATAAACAGTATATTACTTATCCATGGGTCATAGCGTTTGAGATCCCCTGATATATTATAACATACAACTCAGTGATTACTGTTCAACAGCTGCATCGATAGAGGTAAAAATGACAGAGACTCTGCGGAGTTCAGGTGCATTTGTTTTATAGATCAGGCAAATGAAGGCAATTTGCTCCTCTCGTTCTCTCTTGCCATTCTCTCGCTTTCTTTGCATCTGTTCGTCTCCCATTTTTCACTTTATTTTCTATCCGCCTAATTAGGTTAGAGCAGTGTAAGTATGGTTAGGAACGATTGTGCTTCATCTCTCTCCCTCTGCTTATCTAAAATAAATAAACATGCTTAGAAAGGAGCTCCTATTTATCTGCTTGATTTGAGCTTGTATGTCCTTTCACTGTTAATGCCTCTATAGACACGCTGTATGCATTTATACATTAGCATTGATCCAGTGTGTGCACACAGATCTGAATAGTCTAAACTGTGGGCTGGAGGAGAATGATGTGACCAAAATGGAACTATAGAAATAGAAGGTCATAAAATAAAATAGTTGTATTTGTACTACTATTTGTATTAATATTCTGAAGATTTATGAGCATGTCTGTTTTTTATTTTCTAATACAATACTCTATATTGTGGACTCATTTTAGGCCACTGTCAATAAGATTTTATGTAAACCAAAGGCATAGAATTATATGGGGTGTGTAAAAGAAAAAGAAGCATTTATCAGAGCAATAAAAAATACCCTATTACCCATGAAAATACAGGCTGAGGCCTCCATGACTCATAAACTAGTGGCTATCGACAAGCTAAGCCAAACTGCAGTGGATGTGAGCAGATTAAATAGATCATTTTTTACGGTTCAGCTGCTGGCTGTCTCTATAAAAACCACCCTATTGCTAATTCTGTTTTTCACTGGTCTGTCTCAAAAACAGTAATACTGTCTGCTTAAGAAGACAGCATTGAAGACAATGAATGCAGTGTCCATTAAAAACCGGCCGGTAAAATGTATAGCCAAGGAGTTGCCTTCATACTGTATGGATCATTTTCAATACTGCATTGAAAATAAAGTCTCTTTATAATGCTTCTGCCTTTCTCCTGAATTTTGATTATCTTTTGAATTGTGCTTTTTGTACTGTTTGTGCATTTATTATATATATATATGTGTGTGTGTGCGTGTGTGTGTGTTGTATGCAACTGTGTCTTATGAATGAATGGTATCAAATAAAAACATGTGCATTGTGTTTGGTAAATATCTGAGGCAGGAACTCCTTGGAAGCATGTCTAAAACTAGTTTCCTCTGCAGTCACTTAGACATAGGCCACTGTCTTCGTCTGCTCTTCCAGGTGTCATAAATGTGACCCTTTAGACATTTACCTAGAGTATACACGTCTCAAATTGTGTTGGGTAGTGAGTTGTGTTTGAAAGTCGGTCATACCTGTCAAACTCTCTGCTTGTATTGTCATCTTATGGCTGTTCTCTGTAGACATTATTTTGTAGGATCCCACCCAGCTCTCTGTTAATTCCATCCCGAGTGGATGATAGATGTTCATTTTGCTCCGTATTTCCAGACAGTTTTGGAGAAGTAGTCTGTTCAGTAGTATAAAATCCAATCTGCTGCTACAACAAATGCACCTTAGGAATCTTATGCTTTTGTTCACACTAGAGCTTTAACGGAAGATTGGAAATCTTAAAAGGCCAATGTCCCCCCTACCTCCCACTCATGTTTTATGGAGCAGGATGTTTTCAGAATATTGCCTCTGCATTGCATGTGTGAAATGGACTTTAACCTGTCCTGACTTGTCCCATCCAATTATGTGTGTTTTATCCTGGCTTTATTTCACCAGGACACTGTGTGTTAGGATTGGTACAGAGACCAGCTCAGGACTAAGCTAACAGCGATCTCTCCACGCACACACACACACACACACACACACACTAAAATGAACACACACTGTGTTCAAACATGGATGCACACGCGTACACACCTAACATGAACAGAAGGTGTGTGCATAGCCAACAGATCTATGGGCTTATCCACTTCTCTAAGAAATGCCATGCTTCTATTCTATTCCTCACTTTCCCTTCTTTGTGCCTTTTTTTCTTATTTTTTCCCCTTTTGTTACAGCCTCTCTCAGGAACTCTCTTTTCTTCCACCTATTTATTTGACCTTCTCTCTTTTTTGCCTTCTTTTTTCAATCTTTATCTAGTTCTCTTTTTCTGTCTTGCTCACTCCGTTGCGCTCTCTCTCTCTCTCTCTCTCTCTCTCTCTCTTTCTCTCTCTCTCTCTCTCACACACACACAAACACACACACACACCTCCAGTGAATTATCCCCCCAGACGCACACTCTATTACCCAAGATGCACTGCCCCACTGCGCTGCTGCCTTTTCATTGGCCAATAAAACAACCTGAGTTTAATGTCTCTGTAGATGCCAAGACTATCACCGTGAGAGGGAGAGGTAGCGGGGGAGAGAGAGGGAGAGTTTTATGGTTATTTTGAAAGGAAAAATAAAGAGAAGAGAGAGAACTAATGAGGGAGAGAAAGAAATGAAAAAGACAGGGGAATGGTCGGAGAGAAAGATATAGACTTAACCATCTCTGTGAAAAGACATTTTCGATGAAAGAATGACTATATGTCTTCTTAGGTCTGTTGACTACTAAAGGTAGACTTCTAACGGATACTTGGTTTTCAGTACATTCAACAATTAGAATTTTCACAATTATTGTCTTATGTTTTTTTTATAAAACCTCTGTTCCAGACCTAAATATAGAAATAGGCTTTTGGATTATGAATAAAATGCATGCATACTCAAACATATACTTAAGTAATGTTTAAGAAGCTGTACAACATGTGAATTGTGAGGTGCAAGAGTGTACATAACATGGTCATGCCTTTTGACTAACTGTACTGTAGGCTGAAACATATCTGTAATTAATCTAACCATAAATATCAGTCAAATAGATATTTAAAAACTAGGTTGCTCTAGGACTAATTTGAATATAATGAGCTACTTGTTGAAAACACACTGCTTCTAAGTTCTTCTGTGGTTGTCCAGATCACCTACAAAGCCCTGAGCTCGATGGACCCTAGTGCTGACCTCAGCACCCAAAGGGGCCGGGTGTTCAAGCTGCGGAATGAGACCCAGCACGTTTTCGTTGGTCTCTATCCTGGCACCACCTACTTCTTCACCCTGAAGGCTTCCACCAATAAGGGCTTTGGGCCACCTGCTAACACACGCATCGCCACCAAGATAGCAGGTCTGTCTGTCCACATTTATCCTGGTTTTATGTCAGTTGTGTTGTCTGAACACTGGAAAAACTATATCTAAATGTTATATTCTATTTTTTAGATGTAAAATCTAGTTATTCAGTTAGTCATAACTAATAGCTCATAACTAATATATATTTGCACTTATATTTATTTGATAGGGCATTTTTTGCAGTGAAGGGCTGGGATGATTTTGAAATTTCTCTATCATTATTGCATGAATATTCCAATCTGAAAAATTATCTTTAACCAGGCAGGCATATTTGGCACAAGTTGTACCTTCATTTATGGCTGGTCTTTGATTGATCATGCCACTGCCACTCAAGTTGTGAATTGTAAAAAATAAGTGTGCCAATGGAAATGTAATGTTTAGCTTGCAAGGAGAAAATAATGTCCAAAATGGGATGATATTGGCACTTCAAGATAAGTCAGGGTTTAGAATGCAAATGGGACACAAATACTTGACATTTGTCTGTGGTTTGATCTGTCAATCATTCTTTTCATGAATCTTTTTTTGTGTGTTGTTCTTTGTATGATTTGTCTTTCGGTCAGCAGGACTGTTTGAACATTCTGTCTTTGTCTTTGTCTCTCGCTCTCTCTCTCTCTCTCTCTCTCTCTCTCTTTCTCGGCTATAGGCCAAAATAAATGTCAAAAAGACAGTGGTCTGCCATAACAAAAAGAATGACACTGGTGCATTAAATAGTCTACTCATATTTTAATGTGAATCTTTATTTTAGGACACAATGACCCTTTATTTGTTTCCAGAAGGGCAACTTTTGTTCTGTGACCAAAAAAATATGCCACCACCTTTTCCGACCTCTGTTCATCAGTCAAAAGACTTTAAATGTACATTTCATATGACATTTGCCATGTCATTGAACTTTCTAGTTCTAAAATTGTCATTATTTAATTGTTTTAGAATTACAATGTGCTATTATGTATTTTGATGAGACTTTTAATGTCGTTTTTTACCTACTATCCATATTTACTATAACAAACATCACATTTGAATGTGGGTATTGATATTACATTTGAATGTGTGTATCCATATGTGCTAAATGTTCTTGTTCTCCTATGGAGTAGCGCTCTGCCCATTCACAACCAATTATACGGCACAAACACTTTGCTACTGTATGTTTGTAAAATCAAGTTTGATGTTATTTCACATTGTTTAGTTTGTCTATAGCCTAACACACACCGGCAGCATCGGATCGTGTGACGTGCGTAACATCCCTACTGTAGCACCAATAGGAAGCATTGTACCCAGTCACGCCATGGTGCGTCAACAGGGAACAACACAGTGCAGGTCAGGAGACCATATGCCATGGGTGATTTACTGCCTATTATGTATTACTAACATAGGTAATTAACTAATATACTGTATTACTAACTTGCTTTGATAGCAGCAGACCAACATCATAGTTCCTAGCTAGGCTACCATAAGCATTTGCTTTGATATAGCCCTAACAAGAAGAACGGTGCAGTCGACATACAATAGAAGCAAAGAAAAAGACCTACTGTGGGAGCCGGCACATATAGAAATCGATGCTGGGGAATAGACGTGACGTGTTGTGTCGCAGGGAGGCGCGTCGACGTTACTCGATGTGTGCCTAGCCGGCATTGTCTTGAGGGTTGTACTAGGGACTAGGGCTAGGGACGACTGTCTGGATAGGTGTCAGATGGCACCGGTGTGCGTTGGGCTTTTGCCTGTATACTGTATGTATGTGTATACTGTTTATGAGTCTGATTCTATTATTTATTTAACGATGGTATGACTTCATACAACAAAAATGTGTTATACACAGTAAATAAAAAAATAATGTAATCTTAAATAGTAGTAGCAGTAAGACATACAGGACTTAAGTTCGGAAATAAATATGTATGGTAGTCAACAGCAAGAATGTAATCATCGTCTGTGTACTTTGTAACACAATTAAAACGGGATGCTGTTGACTACCATACTTAAGCGGACATGTTACATAGTGTTAAATCTAGCATTTAGCTGTTTTTCTGTCCTATCAGCCCCTCTGATGCCGGAGGCAGAGTCAGAAGCTCCATTGAACGAGACGGAGACCACCATTACTGTCCTGCTCCGCCCGGCTCAGTCACGAGGAGCACCAGTCAGGTACCGGCCACCTGTGATGTCACCCGTCCATTATGCATGCTGTTCTCTCTGTAGTGTTATCTTTTTGGGGCTCTATTTCCCAGTTCTTTTCTCTCCTCTCCTCTATACAGCTCTGCTCTATTAATGGTATATTGAGTCATTCTGGAGGTAAAATTAAAATGAAGCTGTCTTCAGAATCTCCACCCCCAATAATGAAAATGCATTGCAAAGGCTAAGATATTGTTGTATGGTGCAGTCTGCACATTTGTTTGTGTTCCTATTTACGGAGCCATGGATGTGTAATGGTTTATTTAAAATGTTCAGCAAGCACAGAGAACAGTTAAATAGCTGATGGTGAGGAGATATTTGGTGAATTTGACAAAAAGTGTATTAGCTCACAATTCCTTTTAAAGGTGCGCTATGTAAAAAAATACCATATTCTCCAAACCATTAGGGGTCAGTATTTCACCATTATATTGTGGCGTTATAAGTTCACCCTAAGTTCTGCTCTTATCGCCAATTTCTCAGTCAATCCGCTTACATGCATCCACACACACAGTCTAGTTGTTACAGTGCAGATGAAACACACACAGGAATACATAAACAGGCGAGCTACTGCTCAGCGTAATAAGACTCATGCACAGGGATTACTCAGAACAAAGGAAAGTGTGCAACAGTCTCATGAACACAAACACAAATGGCATCTCAGACAGAGCAAACGCAAACAATAACCCACTTACTGAAAGTAGCCAAATATTCCCTCACACACACACGGCTGGGAGCAATCCGCTGATTGCATGTGCTGGTGTGGGGCGCTGGGAGAAATGGCTTCCACCGCCGGCCAGTATGTACACCGGCAAGCCAAACACAGTAAAGGGTTTCGGCGCAACTCTTTGCGTTACACTAACATTACATACATTAAAAAAAAAGAAGCCAAAAGGCTACAAGTGTGATTTAGCCCATTTATACCTTTGAGGCAAGAATATCACAATTCAAATAAACTGCTCATACACTGATAGCAACAATACTGCTATTCTATAATATTCCTGGGCTGTGACATATCAACAAGAAAACAGCCAAGTAATATCAACGCCATATGGAACAATATAGGCTATGGGTTTCAGGCAACTCTAATGCGTCGGAGGCAGTGACCAGGCCAGTCAACAGGAAACACAAATACCAGGGAAAAGCCTTGCTTGGCATTTAGTTACTGGTAGGTCGCGATCACAGAGACACGTCACTATCGGCGGCAGCAAAACCATTGTAGGTGGCCTGGCACGCGCTCTTCTCTTGCACACTTGGTCAATGTCACACCGACAGAATACAGAACACACAAAATAATAACCGACAAAGGAACGCATGATTATCTCCAACCTTATGCTCTACCTACCTCCACACAACTGTAAATGATCAATGGCACGTCTGGGGTGTGCTTGGGACACACACTGGCGAGACAAACGGCTTTGAATTGTCCAACGAGATCATTATGCCCCGTTTGCATTAATATCAGTTTACTCACCAGTCTATAGAAACTTAAGTCAGCATCAGGCTAAATACATTAACGTTTGCTATCATCTCCTTCTGATTCATCCTGTGGAAAGCAATCCAGTGGCGCATGCCGGGGCATATTGATCAGGCTGTAACTATGTCTTGTATGAACAAACTAGGCTATTCACAAGAACAATGTTGGTGTAATTAACATATTCACCTGCAATGTGTGTTTATAGCCTATATCATAACTTGAGCATATTCACTCAGACGGACTTCACTTCAACGGATTTCACTTCAATTACTTTTATTTGAACTGCACAATATTTTTTGTGTGCGGAAAGAAATATTTGTCATTTACTTAGAACAGTAAAGCAATATAATGCAAGCAGGCAGTAAATCAGCCATGGATCCTATAAGCACACGTTTCTGTTGTTTACTGCCTGTAAGATAGTGACACACCTTGCCCCTTCAGGTACAGAGTGGTATTACAAGGATTACAGGCTGTACGCAGGCTGTTACGGGCTGGAATGATCTCTTAATTTCAGAAAACTCAACGCAGCACATAGAGGAATTTTACATATTGTCAAAACTGATAATTCTTATACCTCTTTCGATCATTTGGTAGTTTTTATTATTGTTTAAACTAAACAAATTACACGTACAGTAGCACCTTTAAGACAATTACTGTACAGTTTCTCACAAGGCTTCTATGTTAAAAGCTTCCAACTGGCAAGGGAGATCACAGGCAATGCGTCTCTTTTCAGCAGTCCAACTGTCCTCATTGAGTCTGGCAGCTTCATAGCTTGCTACAGGTGGAGACGGATTTCAAAACTCCAAGTGAAGTGTCCCAGGTCGTTTGTCAAACAATTGAGTATTTAATTAGTCAAAATGATTGGTGCAAATGATCAAGTATTAAACAGTTTGAATTGTAGTTTAAAGTTTACAAAAGTTACTATAAGGCAAAGAGCATAGATACATAGAAATATTACCCAAGATACAGCATACCATGGTATTGACCAAAGCGTACACCCAGTCAGTTGGTCCAGGGAAACACCCCCAAACGAGGCCTTACATATCAGAAATGGGCATGTTTATACAGGAGAGAACTGTGGGCTGGCACTGTCTATTATCTAAGTTATATTGGCTAACTTATGTTGATAAGGGAAAGTCTCACACTGGTGAGTTACAGACGTCCTGACATCGGCCCCCTGCAGTGTGTCCCACACTGAAACTTGGCCATCTGTCAGACTAACAGACCTGAGAAATAATTGAGTGTTGGGGGTTTGTGATCAGATGAAATGTCTCAGGTGATCAATTAGTCTGAGGAACAATTAGTGAACTTCAGTTAGTCTTACTAGAAATCTTCTATGTTATGAAGATAGTACATTGCATAATTCATTAGTAGATATAAAGGCTTATCTTTAATAATAACTCTAATTAATATTGGTCATAAGGTCCAGCCAGCCATTCGAATCCACCACTACTTCTTAGCTTGCTACTTCTTAGCTTGCTACGTCTTGCCTCGACAAAGACAAGACAGGTGTTACTTCCTGCCAGTAATTCCACACTTCCTGTCCGCTGGATCGTTAAATGTGCTTTAAGCCGTTTAGCAGAGTGACAGCCTGTTCAGACGGCGGCAAGAAGAAAAGAGATTCTCAAACCGTCAATCTGTAGTTGGGAGATGTGATACTCTCAGACTGACACGCTTTTACAGAGAAATGCATCTAAACATGGACACGCACACAAACACACTTTTCAGACAGTATAATACACATACAAATACACTGGCATGCAAATGTAAAAACATAAACATACACAACCACAATCGCACTTACTAAAACACACGTGAAACAAATACATATTGACACAGACAACACTGACTTACTGAAACAGTGTCAACCACAGTCAATACATTTGCTGATTTCACTTCATCAAAGAACACTGTGATTTCCTGAATTTCTCCCAGCCAAAATGTTTTCCAAAAAAGGTTTTATTTAATTAATGTCATAATTGTATGTGCACTTACTGTACATGGGCTATAACAACAAAGAACACATTAGAAAATATTGTTTATGATTCCAAATTGGACTGCAGTGGGGATGGATCTGCGAAGCCAACTTTTAGTCAGGAGGACTCTGTTCCAAAAATCCCTTGATATTTCTCTAGGTTTATCAAACAAATATGTAGTAGACACATCATGGGTGTCGTAGAATATCATGGATGTTTTTCCCACAGGTAGCAACAGCGGTGCTAATTCAAGATAAACCCTTCAACCGGGCTACCTATTATGTATCTTGTGCACAAAATAATGTGTTTTATGTGCCAACATATGGGCAGTTAGATAATGTAAGAGGTGTTCTGGAAACACAGTCTTTAAAGAAGACTGTGTGTGCGTGTGTATGTGTGTGCGTGTGTGTAGGTGTTTGTATGCATTTCTGGCCTTGTGACTACAGCATGAGCCACACTTATTGCTGAAAGTTTGCAATCGAGACAAATGTGGTGTGTGTATATGTCACAGCTGCAGAGAGAGATAGAGAGAGATAGAGAGAGATAGAGAGAGAGAGAGAGAGATATTTTAATGAGATAAAACCATTTAGTGTTCAGGACATTAGATAAGAAATATTTGCCAATGATGTTCTTACATCAACAGCTGCAATATCCACACACATATCTGTAGTCACAACTCACAAGCCAACACATGCAAACAAACACACACACACACACACACACACACATACAGTATACATGCAAATAAAACGACATAATTCTCAAGTCTACACACAGGGGTCCTGTTCAGCTCCAGAAAGCCATTATCCTGGAATGGATATTTTACCAGTAGGGAAAGGGCTGGTGGGGTGTGGGGGAAGGGGGGGGGGGGGGGAGGGGAGGGAGGGTTAGAGTCCATCTTTGGTCATCAGCAATTATCTTTTATGAAAGCTTCCAACAGGAGCTGGATAATTGGCTGGTCCTTCACAGAAACGCACGTTTCCCTAATTTCATGTAATTGTGAAGTGAGTCCTTGTTGCTGCGGCTAGACGTAATTGCAGACGGCAGATGCGTATGTCCTGAACCACAGAAGAAGTCCTCAACCATTCATGAAGGCTTTCAGAAGAATATGCAAGCTATCAGACAAATGCAAACGCAAGCACACACACAGACACACACACACACACACACATGCACGTACACACGCAAACACACACAACAACGTACATGCAGTAACATGTACAACAAATTCATGCACACAGGCCTTTCACTGCTCATGTGCACACAGCCACACGTACACAAACAATATTGTGGTTCAATGAGATCTTAAAGTTTGGAAAATGGTTGTAAAACTTAAAATGTATCATTATTAATGGAAGGCTTTTACATTGGTGTGACTGTGTGTTTTAGCAAGTATACTGTAGCACACCAACTGTATTTTTGTAATTGTCTGTTGATATATAATGTGTATTGTCTCTTAGCTGTACACATATTCTGGAAAGGTTGGGACAGTAGTAATTAATGTGTGAGCACTAAAGACATAATTTGTGATGTTTACAGTAGAATTAAGTAGAAATAAGTATAAAGAAGCTTCAGATTCAACCACAAAGCACACTTCCACTGCGCCACTGTGCCACCGTACATCTCAGATGAGATGAAGGCAGCACTTCCAATAGTTTTAGTTAGTTCTCCAGTATTTTCCATATTGTGCCAACTTTTTTGGAATTGGGGTTTGTTCATTATAATAATATATTATGTATTTGTTTCTTTTGTTACACACTTGACTTTTTTCCAACTTATTTTGTAATGTATTTCTACTAATACTATTGTGTTCCCAGCTCGTACCAGCTCGTTGTGAAGGAGGAGCGTAAATCAAAGACGCGACGTGCCGCGGGTGATTCGGCGGACTGCTTCTCCGCTCCCGTGAGCTTCCGCAACGCCTCTGTCTTGGACTCTCCCTACTACATCGCAGCCGAGCTCCCCCCCTCCAGCCTGACTGTGGTGCAGCCTTTCACAGTGGGAGACAACAAGAGCTACGGCGGGTTCTCCAACCCTCCTCTGTCCCCGGCTAAGAGCTACAGCATATACTTCCAGGCTATTAGCAGAGCCAACGGGGTAAGTTTATTACCAGATTTCTATGTTTGAGGTGTATCATTTTCTATTTAATTCAAATTAGCTTTAAAACATATTTTATTAAGAAATATATTTTCTTGTATAAAACAACATATCCCCCCAAATGTAATCCTCAAAATAATGATGAAAAACACACCCTCTTCACAACAGTTGTCATAGAGTAGGTGATTTATAAATAGACTAAATAATACAAATGACACAATGAGCAAAACTAAGCTGATAACAAGGCCATGAGCATATCAGGGCCCTCAAGTGGTGACGCTTGCCTGTTCCATGGTCTTTTAAACCAACTGTTTACAAGGGAACTCTTAATTTAATTTCTTACCTTTTTATTTCATCAGGATGTCCCATTGAGATCACAAATTGCTTTTACAAGAGATCTGGCCAACGTAGCAGTCGTACAGAAACACACCATATTCAAATGCATATACAACATGATATATAAAAAACATATATAAAAAAATCCACAATCAAACAGTGGCCTCTCAAAAAACAATCACACACCTCCTTCACCACATTCATTGCAATGCCTTATTAAAATACAATGTAGAATCACCGATATTAAACACATAACCGTATAGCAACAACAATAACATATAAAATAAATGTAATTCTGCTCTTGATGTATAAACTATGCTAAGTAAAAAAAAAAATATATACACTTGTTGTCTACAAGGCCATACAGCATGTGTGAGTAAACATTATGCATGATGTTTTGGACCACAGCAGAAGATCTTTCTTTGCCGATGTACTTGTGATACTGTACTATATTAGGCTCAAAATTCAATTACATTTTTACATATATTTTACAGCTGAATTTATACTGTCTGTAGAATATAAACTCATTTACAAATATATGAACCTGCAAAGAGAGTCATAGGTATACGATGGTCCTTATATATATATATATATATATAGTATCTCACAAAAGTGAGTACACCTCTCACATATTTGCAAATATGTGAACATATCTTTTCATGTGACAACAATGAAGAAATTACACTTTTCTGCAATGTA
>JAODOY010057732.1:0-17729 GCA_025399855.1 Forbesichthys papilliferus
ATTCTTTTGGGACATATCTGCATTTCGTGTGGGAAAGAAAATGGAATATGTTGTCCCCTAATCTTTCGGGTTGTTAAGCTACATGCTACCTAAATCAAGATGGTGTACCGTCGGCTACGCTTGGCGTGCCATAGGCTTTTGATCTTGCGCTATTTAATATGCTTTATTTAATAATTAATTAGTAATATTTTCCATCTGATATTTTGGCCCAACATCTGCT
The DNA here is from genome assembly GCA_025399855.1 of Forbesichthys papilliferus. Classification (NCBI taxonomy): domain Eukaryota; kingdom Metazoa; phylum Chordata; class Actinopteri; order Percopsiformes; family Amblyopsidae; genus Forbesichthys; species Forbesichthys papilliferus. The sequence goes on from JAODOY010057732.1 coordinate 221, forward strand.
GGACAAAGTCACGTGATTACCAGTAGGCCTACTAAACTGGTAGAAAGCATATGATGTTGCACAAATGTCTCACCACGGACTAAGATCACGTTGTCTATAAATACCCCAGAATCACACCATTTCGGAAGCTCTGCGCAACGAACTTGACCATTCAAAACAAAAACAAAAAAATTGCGATAATACCGCAGACCGCAGTATTGGGGCACCCTTAATCACCGCAAGGACATTTTCTTCACCGCGACAGCCCAACTAAACTGCTACAAACCTGGGCTGACCGTGTACTGACTTAAACGAAGATACTGACCGATTACACACAGTGTAACATTATGTGACTCTGCAGATGTTTACTCGAAATTAAACCCGTCATAATCTATACTTTGTTACTGGCCTTCATTGTATTCTAAGCATGATGTCTGATACAATTCACCAGACATCATTTCTCAGCATTGTATCCACCAACTGCCAGCTAACTGCCAGCCAACATAACATTTGTCCCTCATTCCTTCCTATAAAAACAGCCAAACAACAGAAAGTATACTCACCACTGACTTGTAGTGGCCTTGCTCCATTCTTTTCTCTACAGACTCCAAGTCCGGAGGAGAGTCAATGGGATGTGAAGCGGGGGGGGCTTCGGTTAAGACGGGAGGGTCTGGACCTTCAGGGGAGCGACGAGATGGCAGGCTCTCCTCAGTTTCAGGGTTCAACTCTGGGGGCTTCACCGCCTAAACACAAGAAGGGCGGTGAGGTGCTGTGCGCCGTGTGGCCTCTAGAAGGTGGCGTGACGCAAAAAAGGGGTTCCTACACTACCCTCAGCGGGGGGGGAAGGGGGGCGTGTGCGCCTCGTCCAATCACGTGCGTTCAATTTCAATCTGCTTGTAAGTCATTCTGAAACTTCACAGTGATTAGAGACAAAATGCTAACTGTGCATGTTCACACTGCCGGCGGAAATGCTGCGGTCAGAATGGCGGTGAAATAGCAGAGAATATAATGGCACCGTGATCAGCGTGGAACCAAAACAGAGCGCAAGTATTGTATCTATACATATACGTGTGTACATGTATACAAGAATGGAAACACAAGGGCCAGTATGTGCACGTGATAGGAATCATTTCTACCATAAAAACACTAGACGAGTCGACGTTGGATAGCGCTGAATCAGGAAAGCAGGCTATAATAATACAATGGTGCACAGCAAGGGAGCAACGTGTGGCTTCACAAGTAATATGGTCCACCACACATTTCTGAGCAAGCAAAGGAAACCTTCCAGTTTTATAGACAGGAGAAGCGGGAACAGTAACTAAAAGCAGAGCACACAGTGCCACCCAACAGGTAAATGTTAACTTGGTTGTGTCCAAGCAGAGCGCAGCCTTTAGCTGCCTACCTACAAGACACAGCTGGATATGGGGGGATACAATGAAGTAGCAATGTGCTACCAGCCAGACTGCCTATCTGGGACCACTGCTGGGTGTGGTGGAGTGGGGATGTGCATTTTGGTCATTTTGACTGCTCGAGTACCCAACAGAGAAAACGAGCGAGTACTCGAGTATTTGTTATCTGAGCCCGGGGGAAATGAAATACATCAGAAAACTAAAGGATGTACCAGGCAACGTCAGTTTCTTATTTGAATTTTTCCAAGCTGACCGATCATTACCGCAGCCGAGGCATTATTACGGAAGCAAAATGCGTATTAAATATAGTATATATGTCGGAATACAGAATGCAGAGAGAGCAAGAGAAAAAAAACGTAGAAAGAGATGCCTGTAGCGAGCGTGTGTATTACCTTAAAACACACGCTATGTGTTTGGATGTAGGGCCATGATCTTTCCATTTAAAAACAAAAAAATCCATCGAATAGGCTACAGTTTTCCAGGTTTCACAAAATGGTAAGAACTGGTATTTCATAGTTACACAAAATAAATTCTAAGTTTAAATTCGTTGTTGGTGGGATTTCATGACCAGCGGAAAGTACTGTCTGACGGACGACTAACTAGACTATTACAGTAAAACGTGACATTATGTTACGTAGCCCATTTCATTAAGTTGAGAGATTTGAATTAATTCACGCATTCACAGACGAGCGCTCGAGTACTCGGTTACCCGTGGTGCATTAGGCGTGAGATGTACAGGACACAGGAAAAGCAACTGGGAGTGCCAATTTTGACTGCTGTGTCTGCTGGAGGCAATAAGTTGTCATTCATTGGCCAATCAAATCGCAGCTCTTCGACATGTCATCCGCACCTGTCTATAACGCAGCAGATGTGTGGAGGTGCGGGAGTTGAGCAGAGCGGTGAGGACATGCCGGACACAGTCCTGAAGCTCCCTCTCCAGCGCTGCTCTCCACTCGGCTGGGTGCCGGTGCTCCGAGCAGTTGGTGCACGTGTAGGCAACGTTCTCGGGCAGCTTGGACAGCAGCTCGTACATCTCGTCTGGAAAACCACGACATGCGACCAGAGATTTTAAGAAATGTCATGTGCTGGTGTCAGCGGCTGATAAAGACACAAGTATAATGACATATGAAGCATTACAGTGGTCCTAGAAGTGTATAATGACATATGAAGCATTACAGTGGTCCTAGAAGTGTATAATGACATATGAAGCACTACAGTGGTCCTAGAAGTGTATAATGACATATGAAGCATTACTTTGGTCCTAGAAGTGTATAATGACATATATGAAGCACTACAGTGGTCCTAGAAGTGTATATTGACATATATGAAGCACTACAGTGGTCCTAGAAGTGTATAATGACATATATGAAGCACTACAGTGGTCCTAGAAGTGTATATTGACATATGAAGCATTACAGTGGTCCTAGAAGTGTATAATGACATATGAAGCATTACATTGGTCCTAGAAGTGTATATTGACATATATGAAGCATTACAGTGGTCCTAGAAGTGTATAATGACATATGAAGCATTATATTGGTCCTAGAAGTGTATATTGACATATATGAAGCACTACAGTGGTCCTAGAAGTGTATATTGACATATATGAAGCACTACAGTGGTCCTAGAAGTGTATAATGACATATGAAGCATTACAGTGGTCATTTTTGATTCACTTGGAGCTACTCCTGCGAGGCTAAGGGGAGGAACTAACCTGAAAGGTTTTCACACTTGGCATGCACCCAGTGGTCACATCGACCACACAGCATCATCTTGCTGTCATAGTCATCGTCGTCATAGCACTTGTCACACAGCGGGCAAAAGTTCCCTGAGGGTGAAGGTCAAATGAGTATAGCTGGGAGACAGCTGACTGAATTGAAAGACACCATTTAGGAGCCAATGTCTCCCCCCACCCCTGTATTCAACATGTCCTTGTTATGATCCAATTTAAGTTAACTAGAACCAAAAAAAAAAAACTAAACGGATGCCACCGTCTGTCAACAGCATTAATGTAATTGTAGTACACCACAGTTCAGGAAAGGTCCAGGTGTTGGACCCCCTCTCTATCTCTCTCACCTTTAGCAAAGAGCTTGGCACAGTCGTGGCACATGGTGAAGTCATGTGACCACTGAGCGTCCCAGGATTTCCCTGGTTTCGTGGCTCCACAACTCTTACAGCGCACGCACTTGGTGCAGACCTGTAGAATGTCAGAACGTGCACACAAACCACACAGTGACTACACAGCAGACACGCAGCAGCAGCCGTTGGAGGAAAGTGAGAACATTTGAACAGTTGGAACGGCAAAAACACCGTTAGCGTATCATAGCGATGTATCGAGCTACGTAGTCGGAAGGAATTCTCTCAGCAGCGTGCTGGAACTGTGAATGAGAAGAGAAGTGTGTGTCCGTACCCAGACTCTCTTCTTCGTTGGTCTCGTGGGATGGTTGGGAGCCAGGCACTCCGGGTGATAGCTGTTACGGCACTTATCACACTCTAGCAGCTGCTGCTGTGAAGGTAGGAGAGAGAAAAGTTCATATCGATAGTTAATATCCAAGATGAGAACATTTTGATACAAACGAACCCTAGCATACGCTTGTTTAAGCCCTAATATAATCTCAATGGAACAATATGTTATGTTTAATCATTGCACTTTAGGTTGGAGTGCCATTACAATTAGGTGGGAGTCGCTAATGGAAACCATAACTTGACACTTTCTCATTCCAGACAAGAACGTCTCTGTTTTAAAAGGCATTACCAGTAGGCCCGCTGCATCTTAATCACTTTTGCATTGACCTTAACGAAGCGTCACAATGAGTGGCAGCCTTTGTTTTGAAGCATTTACTTACTTTAGCTTTCTGGTGCTGGTGCCCGCACACCTGGCAGAACCGGCACCGCCGACAGCACCAGTTCTCCCACTGCTCCTGTAGGGGGCGCTCCCTCTCCCCCAAGCAAAAGAGATGGAAGGGTTCGCAACATACCTGGCAGAAGACAAACTAGATTGGGGAGAAAAAGACAGTGAGACAAGTGACAGAGTAATAGTCACACTGTGGGGGGCACTCAACGTAATCTGCTTGAATGAGTGTTTAGAGGACGCAAACTACATTACAGTTAACCTCCATGGTGCTCAACTGTAATGGGCAGGGAACTGTGAACCTGGTTGGTTATGTGAGCGCAAGCATATCGTATACGTGAGCTTACAAAAGATCCCGCCTGTGTATTAGAATGCTATGCCTTTATAATTAGGAGGAAAACGATAACAATAAGCAGTCTTCTAATACAGCAGTAAAGACAATGGTACGTTTAAGCAGCAATGGTTTTAAAGTTCCGCTATGGTGACCGGTAGAGACCAGTGAGCTTTAGCGTAGCTTTATGCTAGCTCTGAAAATGTAGTTTAAACATGATAAATATAGATAGATAATTGTTTTTGGCTTTAGATGACAAAATCATATCTGAAGAATTTGTATTATTGTACCATGTCAATAAATCTGTTATCTTATCGTACGATCAGCATCACCTTTAGGTTTGGATGACAGTGAATATGATTATGGTTTAGTAAGTACAAATTAATACATTTCAGAATTTCCAGATCGACTAAACCTATTGTGATTTCTTGCTAGCAAAACAACCTTCATCTGGATTATGTGATTTAACTATAAAGTCTAAATTCGGGTAATGGTAACCACGAAAATTATTTGCTTTTGCTATCGTAGAGATAAAGGCTACGGTGAGTAGTCAAGCTAACGGATACGCAAAAGAGCAGAGAACTATTTCCGGTTGCCGTAGCAGAACTTCAGTCACTGCTTAAACTCTTCTAATGAGCCAGGGACAATGTTATCAACGTACCTCAACATTGCCACTGCTGGCACACAGGAAGCAGATGACCCTTTGTGTCACAGACGCTGAGGTGAGCAGGCTGAGGCCACCAGCCTCCCACACCTTCTCCACATCGTGGTCCCGTTTGAAATCCACTCGTATGCGATGCACTCCGTCGCAGGGCGCTCTAAGCTTGGCCTGGCCCCTAGTCGAGGGAGTGCTCAGCCAGTTTAAAGTACTGCTGCTGGGGTGTTTAGCAGCCAGCACCTTGTCCTGTTTACCAGTGTGGAGCAAGAGTGATTGTAGAGAAGGGAACAAGGGTTACCCCTGGTTTGGTGTAACGCAGTCAAAGTCAATGGCATTTCATCTACATGGCAATAACCCTGAATGAATTTGGAGTTTATGACGTGTAGCTTTTGAAGCATACATATTTAGGTCTTGAAATTCTTAAACTGTGCTTCTTAAACTACATTCACATAGCTGACAGAATATTGTTGCTTGGCCTGTCAGTATTAAGACTTTATTAATGATATTAGATTATGGACAGTGCTCACAAACCCTCCAAGACAAATAAAACGTACAGGTCATAATCAAATGTGCTGCAATAATTATTTTGGCTCAAGCAAAGTTATCTGGAGACAACATTCTTACCTTCTCCTTCGGTCTTTGTTTTGGAGGCAGGGGAAGAGAGCGGGGAGTTTGCTTCTTCGCTTGTTTCAGTTCAACCGCTGGAACGACCAATGACACAAAAACATCAGTAAATAAACTGCTGACTGCTCGTTTTCACGCAGGTTCTTCCGACACCAACACCCTCACCTGCGTCAGGTGCAGTCGGAGACAAGTTCTGCTGTGGTGAAGACAGCCGCTCCTGAGGCCTCTTCTTGGACTCGCTGGGTGGAACCTTGGGCGGGCCCTCTTTTTTCAGAGGGGCCTGATTGGCCGGCGCACGCATCTGTGGCTGGGGCTGCTGGGACTGTGAAGACGGAGAGTTCTGGGCCGACGACGAGGAGGACGAGGTGGTGGAAGAGGACGAGGAGGATGACGACGAGGAAGACGACGAGGAGGAAGAAGGGCAAGATGGCGGAAGGGCCTGCTGTGGTTTGACGCCTTTCCTACCGGTGACGCTGCTGGGGGTTGAGGGCTGCTCGGGGTCAGGCGTGTGGCCTGGAGACTGGGCCGGGGCTGTGACCCCACCGGGGGACTGGGGCGGCTCAAATTGAGCCGGCGAAAGAATGAGCGCTGGGGAGGGGAGCGGCCCCGGCTTCTCCTCCCCAGGCTTTGGAGAAGGACTTTCACTCTTGCGGGGAGGGTCCTCTGCTGGAGGAGCGGAAGCGTGTTTGACGCCAGGCTCAGAGGTGGGGCCCTTGACGGGGTGCAGGCCCTCCCGCTTCTCGGACAGCTTGTTCTTCTTCTTGTCTTTCTTGCCTTTGCCTTGCTTCTGGAGGAAGATCTTGGAGGGCATCCACTGCAGGTTCTGACACTTCCTCATCCTATATGGGAAAGACACCACGGCATTCTGTGTTCAAGGCTGGCCAGAACGTCTCATTGGTCAGATATGTGATGATACACCAAGCACTAAACACCAAGCAAACGCCCTCAGAAGCTCCGCCCCTCTAGGGGTGCACGATATTGATACAAATATTTTCTGTCAAACACTACTAAGCCAAACAGCCAATGGACGCATCTCTCCACAAAATATACTGAATATTGCACTTCCCGCAACATTTTTGTTATGATATTGCGCAACGTGATATTGCGATAACGATACTGAGTAGATATTTTGTGCACCCCTACACTGAAACTAGAAGTGAACCCAAACCCTAAACCCTAACCCTAGTCTAATATATGCGATTAATTTGAAATGTTTAACACGTTAATTATTGTTAAAAACACTAGGGCTGTGTTATCCGTGTTTTGCGCAGATTACTCTTGTTGGATTTCTACTGGCGAGGCTTTGATTGCACTTCCAGTAACGTGTGTAGTTTTCTCCACCGCTGTCTATCTTTTCCTGCTGAGCTCCATGCGTGTGTGTGGCGTGAGCCCTGCCCGCCGCGCTACGAAGCAGAGAGCACGGAGGAGCAGCTCATTGGTGAGGCAGAGTCTTAACATCCATTAAGTTTAACTTGCGAGCCTACAAGGTTTTTGCGTGGTGCATCGGTGCTACTGCTGCCAAGTAAACCAGACGTGCTAGCTAGCTACCTGGCAAAACACATGGACATTACATTCGGGACGTATATATAGCCTTACCAGCCTAACCACATTAAAAATAATGTAGTAATAAAGTGTGGAGAAAAAAAAAATTACAGGTTCAATCTCTTCCGCCCCACGTGATGACGTCACAGTTACCCTTGCTCAAATACCTGCAGCGTACTCTATGTAACTGCTTGCATTGTCTATCTCTTCCCAATATCTTTAAAATGAAGCTAGAAATGTTCTCTCCGATGTTCCAAATAGTTGGTGATTTAAAAATATGTCTACATGACAGGATTATTATAGGCTATATTAATGTTTAAAATATCATATGCTGCTATATTATATCGCAGCAAACAACTACTATTTTCAGGTTGTGGTGCAAGTGGTCGCTCTGGGATGGGCCTGGGTTCAAACCTGGCCTGAGGTCATTTCCTGATCCTTCCCTGATATCTCTCTCAATAGCTTCCTCTCTCTCTATACTGTCCTGTCTATAAAATAACAAAAAGTAAAGCAAACATTTTTTAAACGATTAATCGCTAATAATCCCAGCAATTTTAAGCGATATTTTTTTTTTATATATCATAATTTGTGAGATTCCCATCCCTAATTGAAACACATTGCAAAGCCAAGGGCATTGTTTTTTACATTCCTATTTACAGAGCCAGGGCTATGTAGTGCTGTGTAGTATTTTATCAGCACGCACAGAGAACGACAAGATAGTAAAATGTGAGAAGATATTTGGTCAAATGTTAAAGGTATTATCTTACAATTATCTTACTACACCGTACCTTTAAGCAAACTGAAAGTTATTAATTCAATAAAAAGATTTAAGCGTTTCAGTGACATAGCAAATGTGCGCCTGACTGTAGTGTTGGTTGTTCCACGCATAAACACCTACCACAATACATAAAATAACCAGGCACTCACTTGCAGCATTGCTTTTTAATGTTGCGTCCTCCGAACTTGGGCTTGTCCAGACAATTGGTGCAGATGCCACAATCTTCCGGAACCTGGCAGCCCGAACACTGGCCACAACGCCGCGACCGACGGCCTTTTTTGGGAGGGGCTTCCTGAACCGTCTTATTCCTCGTCTCCCGTGGCTTTATTGGAGGAGACTGGGGCTCCGCCTCCTCAGAGCCCGCCACTGATGACTTGTCTGGAATAAGATAAAATGCATTTGTATTGCATTTAAGTCTTTGGTCATCTGATCAAGGTGCTTTAACATTTTAGGCGTTATTTATTTGTATACATATTTCCAAATTGGCCTAGTTAAGAAAGGACAATCCTAATGACATAATGCAAAACAAGCCATTCTCAAGCCATTAAATGTGTGCACAAGCCCCAAGAATCAAGACACAAAGCATGCAGTGGCTAAATCTGGTACAGCAGCCAAATATATAGTAACTACAGTATGTTGACCACCTATTTCCACTGATGGCCATTCAAAAAGCCCATCGCTAAATCGATTATAAACGTTCCTTGGACGCTGATCTCAGAAACTAGTTCTAATTAAAATGTAATCTTAGGGAGTTGGATTTGTTTTACACGTCACCCAGCGCAAAGGAAAGCTAAATGTTTGTGGTTGAACCGCCAAGAACAGAAGATACTAATGTTCATGCCTAAAATTAAAAACACACAGATGTCTGAAGGAAGAAGTGCCTTATCCTGTTCTTATACGTCTGTGAGCCTCACCATCATTCCCCATGGAAGATAGGATCTTTTCCCTCTCCTCCCATGGCAAGGCACTGAGTGTGGGCAGGTCATCTGGAAACACCGCCCGGCTACCCAGGGCCACAGCTGCACGACGACAGACATGTTTGATGCGTGGACCGCGAACAGAGTCCTTCTCCTGACCCTGGTGACAAAAACACACTCGATCAGTGTTTATAGGGTACATCTGGGAAAGATGCCTGACATACAGGGGGGAATTCCAGAAATAGAGGTGAAGCTAAAATAGTTAAATTAGGGGAGGACAGTTCTGTGGACCTGTCCTACTTAAAGACTATGGTACATACTGTATAGTGCTACATCGACACAGAAGAAGCTATAGGAGGAAGAAACATAAAGTCTACTGGTTCCTTGAGGACATTAAAAGTAATTTAAAGTCTTATCATATTTACTGTTGAGTGTTTGATTAAGTCAGATTAAAAGCCATCTATGGAACCAGTACAAACTTCTAGTAACTTCCATTGTTCAAATATTCAGTGAGAGTTATTTTCAAAAACCCCTCTGCTATTGGTTTCTGTATAATGTTTTGTAGCAGAATGAATTCCCCGCTGCAGGGGGACTTTCCGATGATCAACTTTCAGTTTTGTGCACATAGAATTACCAGTTTTACGGTAGCAAATCTAAAATCTAAAAGAGTCTGTTGCTAGTGAATGCATAATGAGGACAAAAGAAGCATACAGATCTTAAGAATAAGCCAAGTATACAACTTACCTGGACCTTCGGCTGGTCTGTAGACTTCAGCGTCTTAGTTTTCTCTATTTTAGACAGCTGGGCCCGGGCCTTCCTCAGCAGGCCAAACACCTGCTTGTCAGTACCTGGCTGCTTGTCCACCTGGGCCAACATGGAGCCGAGAGAGGGTGCAGGAAGCTGCTGTTTGCCCGGCTGCCCCGGAGAAGCAGCCGTCTGCTGGCACGGTGCGCCCGCTTTCTCCCTCTCCTTCTCCCCCACCTCCATCTCCTCTCCCTTCTCCGGCAGCCTCTCCTTCTTCTGCAGGCGTCCTTTGGGGAAAGCAGCAGGTGCTGTGGAATGGAGAGATGCCCTGTCTGCGTTAGCTGCCTCGGGGACAAAGTCGACGGACGTCAACTTCTTCCGCCCGGGTGCCTTTTTAGGCGCGAGGGAGGTCGGGTGGCCTTCCGCGTCTCTCCCGTCACCCGGGAAGAGGCTGGAAGCCGCGTTGGGAGAGGTATCCGGCGTAGGAGCCTTCCCTCTCTTGTCCCAGTCCTTTCTCCCTTCTCTCTTGTTCTCCTTTTCCGGCTCTCGGCATCTCTCCGGATCCCTCTCCTTGTCCTTCGGCGCAGGCTCCAGGGAGGCCGAGGCGGCCTTCTCGCGCGCGCCTTTCCCGGCGCCCCGCCCCGCCTCCTGGCCGCTGGACGGGAAGAGGGGGAAGAGTTGGGAAGAAGACGACGTGGACGACGAGGAGACGGCGGGAGCCGCCCTGCGGCCGTCGGGCGGGCCGTGCGGTGCGGCGGAGAAGCCGACGAAGGGCGCGGGGTGTAAGGCACTAGCGGCTACGGGGCTGGCCCCCGACAGCCCCGATAAAGAGGCGGGGTTGCCGCCGGAGACGGAGTGTTCGCAAGAGCCTTTGGACAGAGGCGGCCGGCCTCCCACGTGGCTGCTGCGTCTGGTCATGGAGTGCGACGGGGAGTGCGGGTGGCCGCGCAGGCTGCCGAAGGTGCGCCTCTTCCTGCGCCGGAAATGTATCCTGCCGGAGGAGGGCTGGTGGGGGGAGAGGGAGCCGGGACTGCTCCCAGACGATGACTGCTGCTGCTGCTGCTGCTGCTGCTGCTGGAGCGTCACCGACTGGTAGATCCGGGAGTGAGCTTCACTGGGCGTGAAGCGGGGAGCGCGGAGCAGCGGGCTGCGCTTCTGGTGCGCCGCCTCGAAGCGGGACGAGGCGGGAGGGGGGGGGTGCTGCTGCTGCTGCTGGTGGTGGTGGTGGTGCGAGTGGTGGTGCGAGTGGTGGTGGTGCAGAGGGGCGAACAGGCGGCCGCCGCCGCCCGGGGCTTGGCCGGCGCCTGGAGGCAGCAGCCCCACGTCCTCCGGCGTGAGAGGGGGAGGGCGGAAGTTGTCGAACACGGGCTTGCGGATGAGCCCCTCCTTGGCGTACTTGGCCGAGGAGAAACACTGCTGGTCGCCGCGGTCGCCGCGCGCCAGCGACGTCCAGCGGAAGGTGGGCTGCCTCAGGATGGAGCGGCCGGGCTTGTCCTGCAAGCCGGAGAGCGCGGCGCCGCCGCCGCCCGACAGGAAGTGCGGCACGAGCCACGGGGACTGGGGGTGGTGCTCGGCCATGTTGGAGGCGGCGGACTGCGGCGGCTGCGGGGGGGTGAGGAGAGGGGGAGGCGGAGGGGAGGACGAGGAGGAGGCGGCGGACGACGCCTGCGGAGGGTTCCCGAGGGCGGAGGGTGACATGAGCACGCCCGTGGCCGGGCTTATGATGGGCTTCAACAGCCCCCTCCCCCGGGGGCCCAGAACCCCCGCCTGCGTTGCCCCCCTGGTCGGCCCCTGTCCTCTGCGGCCTCGACGTCCCCTCTCCGCCAGGGCGGTGTGCTCCGGCTCCGACGGAGGGGAGGGAGGGCCCTCAGGTTCGCCCTGCACGGGCGAAGGGGGCTCAACTTCCTCCTCCTCCTCCTCTTCCTCCTCCTCTTCTTCTTCTTCTTCCTCCTCCGGCTCAGACTGGGAGCGCGTGGCCTCCGACGCCTGGGAGTCGCACGACGAGTCGTCCCCGCTGGGGCTGCTGGAGCGCGACGACTCGGCCGACGACAGCTGGGAGGAGTGCTGCGACGCGGCGCTGGAGGCGCACGACGCCGCGCTGCCGCTGAAGCGCCCGTTGGCGGGGTCGCCGCCGTTGTTGAGGAGACAAGCCGCTACCACCGCCGCAGTCGCCGCGGGAACGCTGATCGCCGGGGCGGGGGGAAGCGGAGGCGGAGGCAGGGAGGAGTCACCCGGACAGCCGGTGGGGGAGGCCACGGCGAGAGAGGGCGAAGAGGTGGAGCTCGGGGGAGGAGGCTGGGGGGGAGGGGCGCAGGCAGACGTCGCCGTCGACGACAATGACGAAGACGGTGGCGGCGGCGTCTCCAGCCGGGCCACCTTCATGTGGGGGGGCGGCGCCCCGAACCCGGCCTCGTCCTCGATGAAGCGCTTGGGCGTCTTGATGATGCGCAGTGACACGGTGCTCACCACCGGCATGATGAACTGCCGGATGTTCAGCTGGGTCCTCCGGCGCCTGCGGATGCCCGCGTCCATGCCCCCCGCCCCGGGCCCCCCGACAGCCACCGCCTCCTTCTCCAGGAGCTTCTTCTGAGCCCCCTTCTTGGCGCGCTGCAGTAGCTGCTTGGCGATGGTGGTGTCTGTGCGTTTGGTGGGGGGCACGATCCGCACGGCCTTGATGTGCCGGGGGCTCTGGCGGAGACCCAGCGGCCGGCCCAGCTTGGAGGGAGATGGGGACGCGGGGGGGCTGGGGGGGTCCTGGAGCCCCGGACGCTCCGCGTCCACGGGCGCGGCCTGCTGGGGCTCCGTGCTTCGCTCTCCTCTGGCCTTGAAGGCTTTGTGGTCGCCGTCCGCGGGGTCAGAGGCGCCGGTCAGCGGGGCGGCCTCAGCCTCGGCCCGGAGACGCTCGGCGGAGGGAGGGCGGCCGCGCCGGCGCCTCGGGACACCGGGCAGGTTCTTGAGCCGCGACTTGAGGGGGCCCAGTTTCACCTCCCGAAGCCGCTTCAGCCTGGGGGCTCTGAGCAGCCCGGCCTCCGCGTCCTGCTGCTGAGCGGGGCCCAGCGGCATCCTCCTGCCCGCCTTCCCGTCCCTCTCTTCCTCTGTGGCCGTGCCCAGCTCGGCCCCCGTGCGCCTGCCCTCCTCTGCCGCCACATGGCTGCCGCCCTGCCACGCTTTCTGGGCACACGGGGCGGGTGGACGGCCTCTCCGCTTCTCGCCGGAGCCAGGCGGCCTCCCGGGCAGCCGCTTAACCCTTTCTGCTGGTCGCTCGGGGCCTTCTGGTTTCCCCCGCGGCGGGGAGATGGGTGACGATGGAGGCTGGAGCCCGGTTGGGGCTTTGTGGGCAGTCAGGGCACGAGGGGGGCGGCCTCTGGGCTTCTTCTCCTGTGAAGGGGGGCCTGCTGACAAACACACCCAAAAGACAGAATACAATCAGTGTGGCGGCGTTGTGCGATGTAGCAAACTGCTTTGCGTTGGATAAGCAGCATAAGCAATCTGTAATAAATGCTTCATGGCTACACATGGCAGCGTGATTAGTGGAATGCGTGTGCGCCGATATATCACCACACACACACACACATGCTCAGAGTCCTTAAGGCTGTGAAATACACGCTGCTGCTCCTCCTAGTTGAACGTGTGTGTGATGCTAAGAATATTTTAGCAACTGTAACAAAATGCTTCTTCACCTGAAGAAGGCCTTGAGGGGCTCTGTAATCTTTTGTGCTCGGTAACTGTTCCAAATCCGCCAAATGCTTCTTCCTAAAACAGAAAAAAAAGAGAAGACAATATGCTTAGAGAGGATATTATACCGGTGTGCTTTACAATGAAATGTGCTTCTTATTTAAAATGACAGAATATGTAATTAAAGCATATTTGACTAATATACATGCAGTATTTGTCAGGTCACGCTCGATCATTTGTTGATTTACAGCAAGCCTGGCAGCAGTTACAGATAATACTGTACACCTTTGAATCTCAAATTGGTCTCAATCTCCAACTTGCTTGTTCTCTAGAAACTATTGATGAACAAGCATTTTTTATATTCAAATAACTTCTTTCTGGGACTGAAATCCCTAGCAATTTTGAACATTTAAGTTCAATTTATGCTTCTGCCTCGCCATAACCTACGGACACAGATATAGGATACAGATTGTCTTCGTTTAACAATCCTGGTATTATTATGAGGACGGTGGAAATAAACACTTATATCCTTTGCTTAAGCATTATTAACTAAGACTACAACTTGGCAAATGACAAAACAGGCTATTCCCTATGGGATTTCCTTGTTGTTCGGGCAGTAATAAACGGTCATTTATACTATTTTCTATCGGCACAGATTGTTTCCTATGGTAAATGTTGGTGTAACTAAAAGAATTGCTGGGAAAAAAATGTTTATATGCTTATTTCAAAAATGTTTACACTATTATGGGTTCTACAAGACATGGCACTGTGCAGATGTAGCTACGACGACATATGCTACAGCATAAGCGTCGTAGGCTCGACGCAGAAGCATGAATTGGCCTTGAAGAGGAAAGCATTAACATACAGTATATGCAGGCATCGGTTGTTTTCAACAACTGAAAAGTGGCACATGTAGCTTCGATTTCCTTTCCTTGAGCAGTCTAATCCACACACACAGATACATTTTAAAAACAGGAATGGCCTGTCCATAAAGCACAATAAAAACCATGGTGCCGACAGCAAAAACTACCAGATGGTTTATCCAATCAACTACCAAGTATTTTTTTGAAAGTACACCCATTCACAAACAGTTTCATTGTACGGCTGCCCAGATGGACGTGTGACCACAATTCCTCTGGCATGTCTGGTTATCAGTAGTAATCAATAGAAAAATAACAAAGCGCCGGTGGGGTTGTGGGTACAGGGACATCCATCCATCCAGCCATCCATCTTCTCCCGCTTATCCGGAGTTGGGTCGTGGGGGCAGCAGCCCCAGCAAGGGACCCCAAACTTCACTTTCCCGAGCAACATTAACCAGCTCTGACTGGAGGATTCTAAGAGGTTCCCAGGCCAGTGTGGACATATAATCTCTCCAACCTGGTCCTGGGTCTTCCCCGAGGCCTCCTCCCAGCCGGACGTGCCTGGAACACATCCCAAGGGAGGCGCCCAGGGGGCATCCTTACTAGATGCCCGTACCACCTCAACTGGCTCCTTTCGTTGCAAAGGAGCAGAGGCTCTACTCAGAGTTCCTCACGGATAGCTAATCTTGTCACCCTATCTCTAAGGGAGAAGCCAGCCACCCTCCTGAGAATTTCGGACACTTTTACCCGTGATCTTGTTCTTTCGGTCATGACCATAGGTGAGGGTAGGAACGAAAATTGCCTGGAAGACCGAGAACTTTGCCTTCCGGCTCAGCTCTCTTTTCACACGTACACAGACACGAAACGGCAAAATCAAATCGATACAGTAATTGTGGAAAATAACATCGTGATACTCAGCTGTATCGATTTTTCAGCTGTGGTTCTGTCTTCCGGAACTGTAACACGAGACCGTGGACGCAGGTTTCGATCTCAGATTCAGAACTGTTACATCCCTAAGGACAGGATGGTCTAGTGGTCTGGGTGTTGGGCTTGCAACCAGAAGGTCTTGGGTTTGAACCCGAATGTTGACCTACTTATAAGCTTGAGCAAGATGCCTAACCCCTAACTGCTCCCGGTGGTTGGTCGCACCTTGCATGGCAGCAATCACCACCAGTGTATGACAAACAGTACAACTTGTACTCACAAATCTTTAGGATTCTAACTAATCTTCTAACTAATCCTCATCAAAGCTTGCTTTCAGAATGAGGTGAAATGTCTTTTTTGATGAAGAAAATGTCCAAACATAACTGAATGACTATTGTGACAAAACCACAGTTTTCAGTTTCCTGTCTAGAATGGTTTCTATATGACTAACAAGTTTAGCAAAGTAAAAATAAGTTTCCTGCAATGTGAAATGACAGTAGCCCAGACAGTTTAGTTGAAAAATGGCATTGTACTGTACACTCCGCAGCTCAATGATCAAAGTGAACATGATCACAGGAAATAATAAAACCAAAAGTGTAGAGTTATATCAACTTTGTTGGTAGTTTACCTCCTTTGTCGGTGTGGTGACAGATTCAAGCCAAACTACATCAGCAGTGTCTGAATCAACCACAGTACGTATTGCAAATTACAAACATTACATGCTCTCAAGGCATTTGCCTGACAATCATTTGAGACTGAAAGGAAACAGTAATGATTTAGGATAAATTAAAATGGGTAGTATTTAATATGCAACAAGTATATAAAACAAGGCCAGGCTTTGAATGAAATATCCTCCAAAAGACGTGCACATTATTGTGCTCTGTGGAAGCACTGACCGTTTGTTAAAATATGGTTATGGTTCAGAAACAAACTACTCCGCAAAAATTATGTATGCCAGCTAAACTGTTCTTTCGTATAATTTTAAACGGGATTATCAGTTTCAATCGGTTCCAGAGCTTTAGAAGGTGGCATGGAATGTTCCCTACCTCATTAACATATTGATCCCATTGCTTAGCAAAAAAATACTAGAGATTGAGGTCAAGTTTGGCCAGGAGCAGGCCTAGCCTCGTGAGGAGCTTTAGTTTTACATTTGCCGCGGGAATCAGTCTGGAAAGCCTAGAAATCATTGCAATTGTGTCCAGGTAGCAAGTGAACTTACCAATCAGTGTCGTGTTGATAGCTATTCGGGCGTGGTTTAGGTGTGCTCCGCCGTGGTTTAAGTAAGGCGAAGCGAAAAAACGACCAGACAGGGCATGTAATCAACTGCAAAGTTTTTTTTTTTAAAGTCCTTTACAAACAGTTTCGATGGACAACTCCCTAGATAGATGACTCCCCAGATAGCCATGTCAGGTTAACGCTGGCTAGGACCCAATCAATCTCGTACGTATCAGGAGGACATGACACTACTGAAATTATTATAGATCAGAAGTGAGATTTGGGAAACAGAATCCATCTGCCATTTAATCTAATAAAACATAGGGATAGCCAGGTCAATGCATGAGTATGGTGGAATAAGTATGAGTGAACCCTGCATTACCAGAAGGTAAAGAACACTTCCTTTTTCCTACAGCTTGCTTAACTAAGTTAGGGACTTCAGGTGAGTTTGCAAATGTGGGCATGAAGGCATCTTCCTACAGCTCCATACCACCAACTGAACCAGAACCTTCAGCTGGGAGCATAAACCCCCAACTTACTAGCCTATCCAGACCCCCAGTTGATGGAATTTCTACAAATAAATACAGCAGGCTACATAACCACACATTTTTTTTGGGGGGGTGAACTATTCCTTTAAGAGTAGAGGTAAGTCATTTCATCATGTTTATTTATAGCAGCATGTAGGGGTGCAGTTGAAGTTCCAGCGGCCCAGTTTGCCAAGCAGCTGCCATCTAAGAGTAACTCGCCATGTGTGCAAGCAGGTATGTACGCGCACGCACACACACGCACACACACACGCACGCCTAACAGTCAGAGTTTTTGTGTAAATACAGGTGAAATTTCACAATGTAATGAATAATGCCAAGGCAATGAGCGTGCGGCGACATCACAAACGCTACACACGGGAGCAGCACGCTCACACATCCAGTTGCACGCATGCGCGTCTTCCTGCGCCAGCCACACATAACACCCCCCCCCCCCCCCCCCCCCCCCCCCCCCCCC
>JAODOY010057741.1:0-17727 GCA_025399855.1 Forbesichthys papilliferus
CAATGTCTTGACTATATTTTCTATTCATTTTGCAACTCATTTGAGGAAAGAATGTGTGAGTTTTCATAGAAAACATTAAATTGTCTGGGTGACCCCAAACTTTTGAACGGTAGTGTATATATAAATACATAACATATATAACATATGGATATTTCTGTATCCACAAAACGTGCTTTGGAATTAGCGATATTTCTAACTATGATTTATATGTGTTTTGCTGTGAACTATATTTGTGTAACTAGGATATTTTCTGGAAATATACAGTATATTTTGTATATGCTTAGGACAGCCATTGCCATCTGTAATGGCTTCAGCCTGACGCGGACTGTATGCATGGAGATATTTACGCCGCGCGCACCGTCTACTTGGAACTTTATTGGACACCAATGGAGGAGCGAGCTGTTCCCCGCAGGTGTATCTATCAGGCTATGCATTCTCTGTACCTTAGTGAAGGCCCTGATGGTCTGGCTCAATATGGAGTCCTCCACATCCTCAGGTATGGTCCGGAGGTGGGCAACACAATCCAGAATGCACATCAGCGTAAGTCTCTGGGCCTGCGGGTGGGAGAACAGGAGCGCTGTCACTTTAAAAGGTGGAGTCGGCCATGTTGGACCAAGATTGCTGCTATATGATGCTCGTAGTCTGATGCTCGTAGTTTCTCATTGTCCAGATCGACAGTGTGTTCTCTGTGTGTGAGCAGCTATGTAATATGTTGTTGCCATCGTGGAGGACGGCAAAAAATATACAATATTTTAATTTAGTTTAGAGTTTGACCGTCACATGCCATTTGCCGCTGCCAGCACCGGCGTTGATTGCCAACTTGCTTTCATCCACTAACACGAACCAGTTTGCCGTCTGCCGTGTTCTATGTGAAGGCTGAATGCTGGGAGTCTAACTAGCAACCTTTCAGGGGAGTGGACCACCATAGCTAGTAGCCACTTTATCGAGAGGCTCCATCAAGGAAATGACATTGCACAAAACACAAAAGAATAACAAAACTTTATGCTAAATAATAAATTTGAATGAATACACTGTATTAATATGTTGTTTGTCTTGCAACCTCTGGCTCTTTAACATATAGCCTACTTCATTTCTTCTCTTGCGGACGTGTCTTCGCGCCTTATGGCTTTGTGTGTAGGTAAAATAGCTTATGTCAGTGCTTACGTCTTAACCAGCTGAATATTGGTGTAATTAACAGATTCACTGAAAATGCATATTTTGCATACCTTGAACGTTAACGTACGACATGGCGTCCTTAACGGAGCTGCCCTGCGTCTTGACCACCAGAGAGGTCTTGTGGAGATCTCTCTGGTGGGCGCACAGAAGCACTCTGAGCCTACCTTGTCCAGGGAGTCCAGAGCACGCTGGGGGTCCAACTGCTTCTCCCTCAGGGCCTCGATGTCCTCGTGGCTGATGATTGGCTCCTTGAGATGCTCTAGCCACTCCCACATCAGGCTGGAGAGAACCAGGGGGTCTCGCTCGGTGCACAGTCGCTCCCAAGCGCCCTCCCGTGTGTTCAGTTCTGCCTGGGAAAGCAACAAAAGAAGCGCCCCTCATTTCTCTGGTTCGTGCAACAAAAGAAGCGCCCCTCATTTCTCTGGTTCGTGCAACAAAAGAAGCGCCCCTCATTCCTCTGGTTCGTACAACAAATGAAGCGCCCCTCATTCCTCTGACTGCACAGAACTAAGTTAAATTAAAGCTGTAATCTGCACTTAATGTGATTCTGTTGTACGTTTCACTTGTTTACAATGTGCAGGGGCACTTTTACAGTCCGCTAGACAAAAGCTCTTAGGCTATTAAGTTTATTACCGCTTCCTTCCTAGTAATCCCTGGTAACGTTTCGCTCCTAGTAACGATAGTAACCGTTGCCCCCTACCTGCCACATGGCCACCCTGGGGCGGACCCCCGCGTGCGTGCCCTGCAGGGCCAGCGCCCTGGCCACCAGGAGGCGCCGGGTCTCTGGGGAGACATCTGCTGGGAAGAGGACTTCCTCCCCTCTCTGGGGGGAGCCCTGCTCTGGCTCCTGGGGGCTGCCGGGGGCCTCCTGGGGAGCAAGAGAGGGAGGGAAGTGGGTCCAGGTGGGCGTGGCGGAGCTGAGCGGGCGCCGGAGCCCCCAGCTGCCTCCCCTCCCCGCCGCGTGGAGGGCAGAGTCGCTGTAGCTCCGGGTGGGGGGCGGCGGGGCAGGGGGGCACGGCCCGCCCAGCTCCAGCTGACCGGCGCTGGGCGGGCGCTGGCGCCGGGGATGGCCTCCGGGGGGCGGCGCAGAGGGCGGCGTGGAGGGCGGGTGGGGGATGCCCTTGCCCCGCATCTCGCTGCCCAGCAGCTGCAGCGCCTGCTGGGACACGGTCTTCTCCAGCTCGGCCGCCAGGTCGGCGCCCGCCAGCGGGGGCAGCCGCTGCAGCCGGCCGTCCGCCGCGTCCCGCAGCAACCGGCAGGCCTGCTGCACCGGCTTGGGCACGTATCGCAGCTGCCGCGCCTCGTAGCCGTGCAGCAGGTGCCGCTGGCGGGCCAGGTACTGGGACAGGGTGAAGGCCCCGCTTCCGGCCCCGCCTCCGGGGAACACGCGCCGCAGCGGCACCAGGAAGTGGGCGAACTCGCGGACGCACAGCAGCTGGCCCCGCGTCTGGATGGAGTTGGGCCGCTTGGCGCGCACAAACAGGATGGCCTGGTCCGCACTCATCCTGGAGGTGAACACCAGGTAGCAGGCCAGCAGCACACCTGGCAGGGCACGGGGTCAGGGGGAGGAGTCACAGGGTCAGGGGGCGGAGACACAGGGTCAGGAAGCAGGGTCACATGGTCAGGGGGTGGAGTCACAAGATCAGGGGGCGGGGTCACGGGGTCACATGGGGAGGGGAAGAACTAGGGTCAATATGATCTTTTTGGACCGCTGGTATAACCTACCTGTCCTTCCAAGACCCGCGTGGCAATGAACAGCCATCTTCCCCTCCAGAATGGCAAAGGACATCACCTTCACCATGTCAAGGATGGTAGTCAGGGAGGCCACACCATAGTCCTTCCACCCAAAGTTATAGAAGTAGACTGAGGAATGTCAATAGAAGTAGGATAGGATTTAGGAGCATTTTAAGGTAAGATCTAAAGTTGTACAGCAATATGTGTTGTGAGGTTATTATCTATTTGGGAATATTAATAACTGCATTTCATCCATTTCAGTACATCGTTTAAATCTGTTATCCTCTATGTGTAAATGTGTTGAAAAGGCGTTCTAGATGACATGCCAAAGTCTATTTCCCCTGCGACACTAATGCATCGACACCACCAATTGAAAAGCCAGTGTTAACACTGGAGGCTTATTGGGTGTCAAAGAAAAGCCAGCAGGTACTCTGTGAGCACGCTTGTTCTGTGGTTAGGCTGGAGACCTCAGGAGAGCTTATTAGGCCGTGGAATCCAACCTCGGGAGACATCATGTAATCCCTGGCCAAGTAACAGGACAACAAACAAAGAAAGCTTGCAGCAGTTCAGGGCCCAGGGCCACGATGGAGACGCCGTTAGTGGATTTGGAAGGAAGATGTATTCTGTAGTCTTAGGTTGGTACAGTGACTATAAGATTCATCGTTGTCTCAATGCTCCCCACTGAATCAGGTGAATATTAATGTGAATGGCTAAACATTTGTTTAATTTTCTATATTCAGATTACAAACGTTGGTCTGCATTTTATTCCTACTTATTTTGTACCCATGTAATTATTTTTATACAAATTACAGGAGCTCAAATCAATAACTTAAGTGTGAAACAAAACATTGCTAATTGTTTATTATGCAATTTTAATACTTTAACTTTAAACATTTGAATGATTAAAGGGATAATGTGTATTTATTCCCCAATTTTGCAAAGATATTGATGACAACATACCCTGCCTGATATAGTACTACTGCAGTATACATACTACTTACTATACACTACATATAGAAATACTACTGTCTAAAGTACTACTACAGTATTAATACTACCCTAATGTACAAAGCTATGCCATGCCAAACATGGTTTTAAAATGGCATATTAGTCGCTTAATCTTAATTAATCACGGTAATGTAGCATCGAGCTCCGAAGTCTGGCCACTTTCCGGTGCAGACCGATTTTACACAAACCCTGGAATTCAGCCAGACAATCACAACTGAGTATCTAATACCATGACGAGCCCCGTGGAGGAATGTTCGTATATTACCACTAATACAACAACGTTTCGTTGCACTACGCGTTGACATGACAACTTGCCACTCTACAGAGCGGGTCCGCGCATTGGCATGACAACCACAGGACTCACTGTCTGCCTCCATGAAGACTTCAGGCCGGTAGGAGAAGCCGCTGAGGGGCTCCAGGGGGCTGCCGCAGCTGGCATGCTCCCCGGAGCGCTGCAGGTTGATGACCGTCCTCACACCACACCTGCCCAGGGGAACAGGGGGGTCATGGGTCGCTAGAGGCATTTATACATGACCATATGTTACTAGGGGCATTTATACATGACCTTGTGTTGCTAGGGGCATTTATACATGACCGTGGGTTGCTAGGGGCATTTATACATGACCGTGTGTTGCTAGGGGCATTAATACGTGACTATGTGTCGCTAGGGGCATTTATACGTGACCATGTGTCCCTAGGGGCATTAGTGAACACATTGGGTGTTGCTAGGGGCATTAGTGAACACATTAGGTGTGGAATAGTAATGAATACATTGATAAACACTGTAAACAAATAATTACATTTTTAAAAAGCCTTACCTTTTAAATTGCTCAATTATATTATATTTCTCTATTGTTTCCGTTGAGGGCCGGGCCATAGCCAGCAGATTGTCGGTGATCCTGTAAGAGACAGTATTCAGATAAAACATTGACAAAAGATTAAACACATCCCTCACTGGTCAACATGTTATTACAATAATAATACTGTAATTATACTATGAAATGGTATTACATTAATAATACTGTAAATTGCGTGGAATTATTTAATTGTAACTATAGCTAAATTAAAGTAGGAAGGAAATGTATTATGCATTAATATAATCATTCTGTTGTGTTATTGATGTGGATTTTAGTGACACATTGATTTCTGTATATGACTATGAACCTTATGTGTTAAATGAAAGGCTAATATTTGGTATAAGATTATTTTAGACATTAGGATGGAAAACATTTTTACCAGTAGGTGTTGGTCTGAAGTTGGTGTGGTTAAATGTTTAGGTGTTGGTTTGAGGTTGGTGTGGTTAAATGTTTAGCTGTTGGTCTGAGGTTGGTGTGGCTACATGTTTAGGTGTTGGTCTGAGGTTGGTGTGGTTAAATGTTTAGGTGTTGGTCTGAGGTTGGTGTGGTTAAGGCCACACGCTGGCTCTGATTGGACACAGATTATCCAATCAGATCTTTAGTATGCAAGCAGAGGTCAATATCACACACAGGCAACAGGATGTCATGGCAACAGTATTACCAACTGCATCTGTAGTGTTGTTCCCTCCAGCCACCAGTGGCTTAAAGGTGGAGTCAGCGATGATGTAGGAAGATTGTTGATATTTGAGCTCAAATCAAAACCGCCCTTTTTAACGCCATAGGGTGCTTCCCTCAGAAGCTCCGCCCCCCAAACTGGACACATTACCAAGTGCGTTGTGGTGTGATCTGTACCATCACTTTGTTTGTGCTCCCATTTACAGAGCCAGGGCAGTGTAGAAACACCAGATTCTTTATTTAGCACCGCAGGCTAGCTAGAGGACGGCGAGGAGCACGTATTCACGTACACTCGCTGACTCCACCTGTAGCGGTGCGTTGTGACGAGGGCAGCGTACCAGGATGAATAGAGGCCCCTGATGGCCTGCTCCGTGTCGCTCCATCGAGATGGGTTCTCGTATTTACAGGCTCGGCCGCCGCACGCCATGGAGCACTGCATGTGGCTGGGGATGACGTGCCTCAAGGTCTCCCCCATCCTGGTGTACTTGGCCGTGGGGACCCTGGGGGTCCTGGGGGCGGCTGAGGAGACAGACGGCAGTCATCCCTACTGGCGATGAGAGGCCAACAGCCTCCTGACACGGTCCTGACCTCGTGAGCTACAGTCTGACTCCACCACCAGTATCAGTCCTGGAACCCCTCAGATCAAAAGGGTTTAAAGGCGGTGCTAATACAAGTCTATCTAATCCTTACATATGATTGGACTACGTGCCTTTATCTCATCCAATCCAATGGTTGTGGGTTTGAATCCTAGCATTGGCCTTCCTGTAAGCATCCTGGAGCACGATACCTGCCCCACTTACCTACCTATCTACCTGCCTGTCCCGATACTGTAACTGTTAATGCCCTAATTGTGACTGGGTCATATTACAGGCTGGAGGTTAAAGCCGTTTGAGCCATGAGCCACAAAAATGGTTAGAAGTGGAAGGCATGCAAAGATACTTCTCTGAATGACATTATGGTACCAACACACATTTTATGATAGATCATGAAACTATTAACATAATAACAAATAGACAAAAACCTCATGCAAAATATCAATAGAAATAAATACTATTTAATGCTGTGACTGTGCAAAATGCCAGCCCCAATTCTGAAAAAGTTGAAACAGTAAGGAAAATAATCATAAATAAATAATGAAGAGGATGTGGGTGGGAGATTTCACAAACAAGTGTCTTCAGGGACCGCACATAAAATGTGTAAGTAAAGGAAATGTGATGTTTTAGTGTGGGAAACACAACTGTTAACTTTTTTAAAGTGTGTAGCAGCCCAAAGCAATTAAATTCACATGGTAAAACATCACATCATGTGTTGTTCGTAAAGTTTCCAATATGGTATAGTGAATGGAATTTAGAAATCACAAATTCAAATTTCCCATACTGTTCCAACTTATTTGGAATTGGCGTTATAGAAACACAAACCTGCACTCCTAAACAACCACAAGTCTGTTCACATCTCCCTCTCCCAGGACCATATTGCGGTGTGATAATGACTGGCAGTGAGCGTATTCATGCGTAGCAATTAGATATACACAGCACATAATTTCTCTCGCTAACTGTTGTATTGACTAACACCACCCCCGCATCAGCACACTGGCCCCTACATTTGGTACAAATCAGGCCCACACAGGTGGACAAACTCCCCTTAACATCACTATGGGAGCAGGAATAATCTCCACTTTAGTTCTGATTAGGGCTGAGCGAAATATCGGTATTTCATTTATATCAGTATATTTTCAAAAGAGATATAAAATTAGACAATATTGTTTATATCGATATAGTTATATTATGCGTTTTCTATTTGTTCATGTCTCCCTCCATGCCTGCACTTGGCCTGAGAGGAGTCAGGAGCGCGTGATTTAGTGCGTTCAGAGTGTCAAAGGGGCGGAGACACCAGATAAAGCTCACATGTGTCAGCCTACTAACACACTCGCACAAGTTGACACGGAGTGAGCATTTGAAGCGCAGGTACTGAGTCACATGTCACATGCTCAATTTCCATTTCTGACAAACAGATAAAGGTAGCCAGCTAGTATTACAAAGTACCGTTAATAAAAAACAAACTCTGCTATGGATTTAACCGTGTACAACTACAATTAATGTCGCTATAAAACGTTTACAAAAGTCACATTTCCGTCAGGTTTCCTGTTTTTTCTCCTCCTGAACATTGAGCCCCCTTTATAAAAAATACCAATATATACTGTGTATCGGTATTCAACCTAAATATATCGGGATATGATTTTTGGTCCATATCGGCCAGCCCTAGTTCTGATTCTCCACTGAGCCAGTAATATCAATACATCTGAGTACCGTTATTATTCATATTTTTATTTTATTTATTTTATCAATGCTATTTTGATTTTAAAATCAAAGTTTCAAGACGAAAAATAAAAAAGTTTGAATGACGCACAAGAAAATATACAGAACAAGACAGGGAATATATATAAAATCATCATCATCAATACGTTAAAAATATTGAATATTTGAATTTTGAACTTTTTTTTCTTTTACTCTATTTAAACACTTTCAGTAACTAGCTTAGTGTTGCAATGTATCGCATCATAATGTATCACATCGTAACGTGTCACATTGTAATGTATCATATTGTAATGTATCGCATCGCAATGTATTACATCGTAATGTATCACATTGTAATGTATCGCACCGCAATGTATCGCATCATAATGTATCACATCGTAATGTGTCACATTGTAATGTATCATATTGTAATGTATCGCATCGCAATGTATTGCATCGTAATGTATCGCATCGCAATATATCGCATCGCAATGTATCGCATCGCAATGTATCGCATTGTAATGTATCGCATCGCAATGTATCGCATAGCAATGTATCGCATTGTAATATATCATATTGTAATGTATCGCATCGCAATGTATCGCGTCGCAATGTATCGCAATACAATCACATTGTGGCGCTTGTATCATGATTTGCATCGTGAGGTTCTTGCCAATACCCAGCCCTGCTAAACGGCTGCCCTGCATGCAAATGTACAGCCGCAACCCTGCATAGTAGAGCTGCCTCACCTGTCTCCATGTCTTCCTCGGTTTCTCTCCCGTTGTCTCCCCCGGTGTCTCTGCCGGTGTCTTTCCCGGGGCCTCCCCCGGTGTCTCTGCCGTTGTCTCTCCTGGTGTCTCTCCCGGTAGCTCCACCACTGCCGCTGTGAGGCAGCTCGCTCAGCAGGCTGACCCCAGCTGCCATGGCGCCTGGTGGGCGGGAACAAACATGGTGCTCAGTGCTGGCCGGCCCACCAGCGCCGCTGAGGGAGGCAGGCCCCAGAAGGCTGCAGCCAGGCACGCTCGCATGCGTCTCGGGGGAAGGGGGAACGCTCCGAGCCACCGGCAACACAGAGATCATGTGTCAGCCTAACCAGCGCCTCTCTGGGATCATGTCGGCGGAGCCACAGTGGGAGTCCACCTGACCTGATCTGAGGTGGAGGTGCAGGGTTACATGGCCCAGAGATCACCCACACGGCAGCTAATCATATCAATCTCAGCGGAAAACCTCAGAGAGAAGACAATTGACCCAAGTGCGGCAGTTAACAGGGCTTTATTTTCCAGGAAGGCGACACCTCTATTAACTATTAACGTGACCTGTATATCCACTAATTGTCATGCTACATTAGCAACACATCCTACATGATACGCTGTCACTCACTGTGTGTGTGTGTGTGTGTGTGTTGCTTGACTTACACAGAGAGCCCCATTGATCCATCAAATTGACCGTTGTTGCGTAAGTGAATCGCGCTGCCTTTACAGTGCTGCTCTGTGTGATTCATTAAAGACTGTTTGGTTATGAAGGTTGACTCAGCAATTGTTAGATAATAACACTTTTTGTCATATTCAGTGAATATGTCCACTTGTGTGTATTTGTGTGTGCGCGCGCGCACGCGCTAAAACAATAATCTTGTGTTGCTATACAGCCCTGGCTCTGTAAATGGAAACACAAACAAAGAGGTGCAGACCGCACCACAAAACACTATTCCAGCCTTGGCAATTTGTGCAAATTGTGGGGGCGGAGCTTCTGAGGGAGCACCCAATGGCGTTTAAGGGAGAGGTGTTTATGTTTCAGACTATCTTTCTCCAGAATCCCTGACTGACCCCACATGTAATGTCCTTGATATATACAGTACATAGACACTATAAAGTGTGTGGGGGGGAAGGGGGGTGGGTGAGGGGTGGTAATAGAATACACTCCCCCAAACCATCAATCAATCGATCAATGATTCCCAATAAGCATAGTTACACTAGTGTGACAATATGATTTTATTAAATAAGCAAATTGTAAAGTCTATATAAGTAAGTGTAATCAAATACATTCTAGTGTAAAATATAATGTAATGTATTTTACACTGCCTTAGTGTAACAACAAACTTTCTCTAGAATGACTTTAACTAACTCAGTCAGTTTGCAATGGAAGGGTTAGGCTAGATCAAATAGGCAGATTGATAGGTTTGTGAAGTGACATCATGCTCCATTGGAAAAGTATTTTTTGTATTTTTATAATACAGAAATACAGTAGTTTATTTTGATACACTTGTAATTTGCGTATTTTGTATTTTATTTGAAAATAGCCTACCTTTTGATGTATTTTTGCCTATTACTGAATGTACTGTATCATCATTTAACAGATCTATATGGCCTTAATAACCCCCCAATATGTAGCTAAATCGGTCACCGCATATTGTGTTTGCTGTTCACTTATTTACAACTTTAAGTGATCTTCAACATAATTGTTGTATGATATTACAGGCTAAACGTTAACATATAAAATACACTATATTGTCTAAAAAAGGCCTATGTTATGTTATATTATTAAAGCATTCTCCCGACACACACATCTATCAGCTCAGTTGTGTATAGTTTCTAGATCTCCTGACAAGCCTTTCCAAGCGGCGTTATAGTGTATAGCCGCTAATAACGCTTCATCATCACGGGGCTCTTCAACCTGAGCTGCTGGTGCTGATGCTGATCCTGCAGCATGCTAACCGTGATGCTAACGCCGTGGCTAGTTAGCTAGCAAGGGCCTTCTACATACCTTCTACAGTGACACTTCTATCGGCGGGAATGTTTCAACGGAGTAGTCTTATCGGCCAAAGACATGGCGACGCCAAATAGTTAAACATAGTCCACGTTTTCATTTAGCCACATCATTTAGCCAGCTACCGTAGCTAGTTCACTAGCTAGGGTAGCTAGCTGACATGTTGTCGTTCTCGAGGTAGCACCGCGCTAAGGCGGGACCACGTGACTGCATTGGTCCCTTCAACATCACGGCAAGCGGCATCATCTGCTGTCTTGTTACGCGCACACACACACACACACACACACCTTACTTTTTATTAAAACATATTGCCAATCTGTGCCTGTGAACAATTAGTTCACATAAGAGTGTTATGGCTTGTCTTATTTATGTTAGCCTATTATTTTGTATTATATTGTATTTTATTTTATATAGGGCTATTTCCTTTTGTTGTAAAGCACTTTGTGATTATTATTATTATTATTATTATTATTATTATTATGTCTTTGTTTATGTGTCATGTAACCTAGGCAAACATATAATTTGTGATGAATTAAATGTAGACTAGTACTATATATATCCGGCTGTCACTGATAATGTGAACTCACAAGTGGTTGACACTGAAGTCAAGTTTATTTATATAGCCCTTATTCACATTGCCGTCTCAAAGCGCGTTACAGACCATCTTTCATATGGAAACTAACAACACCCATTTAACCTGCTCCTCCCCCCGGGCAAGGACACACTTCCATCAATAACCTCATTGGTAAAAACAAAGGAAGAAACCTTGGGAAGGGACCACAGAGGGAGGAATCCACTCCAGGACGGGTAAGGTGCAATAGGTGTCGATAGGCCAACCATATTTAACAATAATAATTGATGATATGTATCACATTGTGCAGTTTTTGTTTGTTTTTCATTAAGAACTAACACATATAAATGTAATCCATTTTGTAAATCAGTTATTTATGAGTGGTCTGTCAAATGTGACAGACACATTCATCGAGACTGAATTCTAGTTATTGTTCTTGCCTGTCCTTTGAAAATTATGGTTAGTTATGATTTTATTATGACGTTTATTTAATCATTCTTTATATTATTCTGTTATGTGTTCCATTACATGAGTGTTTAAATTAGGCCTATCACTGCAAAGTAAATAGGCTATGGCGGTAGCCCGTGATAGCTGCTGTAGTAGGTCTATAGGCTAGGCTAGAGTAGACCTAAGGATGCGTTGCAATCATATGTAACCTAACTGTCATCAGAATGTAAATGAACCAATTGTTTCTAAATATTGCCTTTTAATTTAACATGCTGATATATGAGCTAAAATACATAGCCAGTGCAAATGGTTGAATGTCACAATCACAACCTCGAATCTCTCCTGATATATTTTGTGTAGGCTACTTTAATTTAGTTCAATTTATTTTAATCCAATTATTTAAATTGTATTTATTCAAGACAGATAGGCTGAGCTGAGTACCACGTCTTGTCTTGTAGGCGATTTGTACTTCTACCAGTAGATGGCGCCATGAAACTGGTACATTTTCCTCGCATTGTACAATAAGAGTAACATTGAGCCTGACATGAGACGCTGATGAATGATAATATGAAATTAATTTCCAAATTCCAATGTAATCGTTTCCAATATAATAATTTTCAATATAATCGTTATATATATAATTTGCATCTCTTTTATATGTATTATGTGTGTGTATGTTTAAGAATGTGATCGCTATAAAAGATGCACGCAAATGGACGCCTGTTAGCTTTGTCTTGGTGCATACCATGGGTGCGTGAAGGGGCGGAGTTCTGTCTGGTCTGTAGACTACAGCGAGCGTGACCGGCTGTGCCGATCCGGGGAACTGGTTGACACAAATGGAGCGCACCTAGAGTTGAACCAAAGACCTTATAGGAGGTCGTTTGGCGCCGTGTTCCCCCAGTAGAAACACGTTGTGGACGATACGGAGGGTTGTTAGTCGTCATCGTACTTTTTATTTGAGAGCTAGAGAACCACACGTCTTTCATTTAATATTGTCTAGTGTGTCACTGCGTTTAATCGCAGTTATTTTGCTTTTCACACTTGCTAGCTAGCCGCCTGTGGACGGAAACGCATTGGAAATGCCTCCCGTAGAGAAACACAGCGGCAAAGGCGAGCTGAAGAGTAGGATTGAAGATCTGCTCGACGCCAACCAGGTGGTTGTGTTCAGTAAGAGCTACTGCCCGTACTGCGTCAAGGTACGTGTTGGCTAGTGACTTTGACTCATGAATGTTTGCGGTACATTATAAGGGCTGTTCTCCCGCGAACACACTGTACTATCAAGCCTACTTACTGTACGGGAGTAGAAAGCACGATTATTTATAACCTCTATAACAAAACAAAACTTTTAATTATAACCTCTAGTATATATGTAACTTTAGAATGAGTGGTAACTTTAATGCAGTTTGTGCGTGTGTGTGTTAGGTATTGTCTCCGGTCACACTTATATCTCCACATGTAATAACTAAAGGCACTATAATCATCAGATCCGTGATGTAAATGTACCGTACAATTTTACCGGCCTATGGGTTTAATCCATAGCTATCAGTTACATAAGTACAATTCTATACGGTTTGTCTTTAATTTCCAGGTGAAAGACCTCTTCAAAGAGCTTGACGTCAAGTTTAACGTGGTGGAGTTGGATCAGATTGGTAAGAACGGCTATAACAGTAACACCGGTAACATAGCCTATTGGTTAAACATAGCCACACAAGTCTAACCATTTAAATAAATCTCCCCTAAAACAGTCTATTATGGTGTCTAGTGCAGTTTATTCATAAATCAGCCTACTTAGAAGTGAAGCATTCCATTTTATTATTTTATCTTTTCCCATGTTAATTGTAGTTTGTTAACATGTCAGGAATTGCTTTTCATTAGGCCCACTTAAATGTTCCACCGATATGGTCTTTGTTCCACAGGTTGAATTTGGTTTGATGAAACTGTCAAATACTGTTGTGCAGCTGCACACAACTTGCTGAGTCATTCACTCATAAAGCTAACACAAGACTAGCCGAACCGATACTCTTCAGATGTTTGTAATTTTCTCTATTTGTCCTAGATGGCTAGATCAGTGGTGTGTTTAAAGTGTGGGTTGGGACCATCTAATCACTTTAGCTGTTAGATGTTTTTATTGTCGGCCAACATCCAGAGGCCTACGCTCCATTCAACCGTGCTAACAAAGTGTTGACAGAACCGTTCTAGCCACTCTTTTCCCATGCAGAGGATGGATCCAGTTTCCAAGACGTGCTGCTTGAAATGACCGGGCAGAAGACCGTTCCCAACGTATTCATCAACAAGACCCATGTTGGTGGCTGTGACAGCACTCTGAAGGTAGGTTACGCTTGGACTCATTCAAGGCATTTGGATTTGTTACTCAGAGTTCAAGACTCCTATTGCGTTTCCTCTTGCATTACAGGGAGCCTTGCACCTCTCAAGATGTGATTGCTTAATAATATTACATTCTCATCTTCTGGGTGGCCTGAAATTGGGTCTGGGGGTTGGCTAAAGGCTCAAGTACCATTAGAGCTCCAGCCACTCGGCGTAATAATTAGCATGTAAATGGTGAGGCAGAAATGAGCCTGCCAAACCTTTATCAAGCCTTGATCGCCCACTGAACCTTGTCCGTAAAAGGCAATAAATTACCTTTTACGCTGATATATTTAACATTCATTTAACAAGGAAATACCCATAGAGGTTTCTATTTTCCCAGTGAGACCTGGCCAAGATAAGCAGCAGCATTAATAACAGGTAAAGGCATAACAGGCATAACAAGCAAAGGAGACTGTGAACCGCTTAAGATGTAAAGGTTTTACATTTTTAGAGTCTAATTCTTACATTTTCGATTTAAATGCATTTGGTGAATTTGACCAAATGTATTCGCTTCCAATTGGCTCGCAATAGCAGACTCTACCTTTTTAATATATGGCAAACATAAACACTTTAACAATCTAGTCTGTTTTGTTCATTTTTTATCTTCACTATATGGTGGTGGGGTGGGGGAATAATAATAATACCTGACCTATGAGCTTGGACAGTCCATCACCTTGGTCTATAACAACCCTTTGTCGTCTGTGAATGTTTTCCCCAAGATGTTTCTATGGGGAGATTGTGATTCAATAATGTTTTATTGTCAACTGCATGACATGACAGAAACCTATCTTATGTTGGAGCTGATAAAACCCTATATAGACTCATCACATGCAGCTGTCTGTAGTGTGCCTTCACTGCTCAAAGTACAAGATGGCCTACTTGTTAAGCATGGCTATGACGGTGGGTCTTGAGTATCCTACTTTTGAGGCTGTTCATTTAAATGAACAGAGAAATCTTGTTAATAACATCCACATCTATATATACATATAAACACTAGTATCCCTGTTACTAACTGATCACATTTCTATTTCTGCAGGCGACTGATGTTACAAATGAAACCATTTAGACTGACATTTCTTTAGCTGTTAGCTTAACCTTCAATACATTTGCCTTCTTATTGAATATGAGGCCACTTTGGCTTAACACTATTAAATACCAATATTACGGACACACGAGCTATGTAGAATGTGTTCTCTAGTTTGGTGTCAGCCAACAGGTAGTCACTAATATGTTCTTGTATTACCGAAAGACAAAACCGTTTAGTCATCGCTCCAGAAATGACTCTTTCTCTGCCGATATTGTGTATTTCCATCACGTCCCCTGTTTGAAGCGCAGCAGT
Organism: Forbesichthys papilliferus; assembly: GCA_025399855.1. Classification (NCBI taxonomy): domain Eukaryota; kingdom Metazoa; phylum Chordata; class Actinopteri; order Percopsiformes; family Amblyopsidae; genus Forbesichthys; species Forbesichthys papilliferus. The sequence continues at coordinate 15,232 of JAODOY010057741.1, forward strand.
GCTCCGGTTTCTTTCAGGAGGACTCCGCAGGGATCACTAAACTGGCATAACGGCTAATTCCGGTTTCTGGAACTGCCTGTTTACATGCGTGAACACAAGAACGTGATTCTTCCAAACCCAAACTCAATCTGAGCTGCTCTTGACCAGGAGGGCCTTGAAGTGAAGTGATGCTGCACCTGTGTGCACTGGGCGTGACTGGTACACCTAGTTGTCCTGGGCGTGTGTCTGCTGTTGGCAAAGTACATGAACATCTATTGTCTATGTGGAGATATAGCAGAGCAATGATAGGGCCAGGGCTGCGTAGAAACACCAGATTATCTTTTCAGCACGCCCACAGAACAGGTGGCTACCTGAGGACGCTCAGGTTGTCAAAGCGAAAATTAACATTGTCACAACCCCTCCCCCCGCCCTCCTAAAGGCTCACAAGGACGGGGTGCTGAAGCAGCTGCTCAGCGGGGGGGCCGAGACGTACGAGTACGACCTGATCGTCATCGGTGGGGGCTCAGGCGGCTTGGCCTGCTCAAAGGTGGGTGCTTAAAGGCTCACTCCTTGATGTCATCAACAAAACGTTTGTTTTTGTATTTTTAAAGGGTGTGTGTGTGTGTGTGTGTGTGTGTGTGTGTGTGTGTCGCGGTGAAGAACATGTAGTGGTGAGACAACAGCATAGGCTTTCTACCAGTTTAGTACTGGTGTTCTGACTACGTAGGCGATAACGTGTAACTTTGTCCAGCAGATGTTTGGCCAAAATATCAACTGGAAAATATGACTAATTAATTAAAAGCATGTTAAATAGCGCAAGATCAAAAGCCTATGGCGCGCCAAGTGTAGCCTACACTGCTTTATTTAGGTAGCATGTACACAGAAAGAAGTGATGGCACAGTAGGCAGTTTTCGGTTGAGCAACTCTAAAGGTTACGGGACAACATATTCCATTTTCTTTCCCACACGAAATACAGATATGTCCCAAAATAATCACTCGAGTGTGTGTGCGCTGCACGGTGCGCTTCTCAGACTAAATCCAGCACTTTACTAAACTGTAGTAAAGCGCTGTAAAGCGTAATGTTGGTGTGTCGTAAATACATACTCCCAAAAGCTAAGCTTGTAAGAGGCTACAACCGGCTAATACGTGGCTGGGGGGGATTTGTGCTTGGATAGCGCTCGCGCCATAGATCCGACATCATATTCGATGGGCTAGTCTCATGAAAAAATACAAATGTCAACATTGTGGTAATGGCGGTTGCTTTCCACGGCCTTCTGTTGAGTTGGCAACACCGCGGTATTGCAATATTGCGATTATCGCGACGGCCCTAGTGTGTGTGGTGGGGGAGGGTAATGGGCACATTTTTTATTTTTATATATAGCTCTTTTTTTTTCCCCCCCCCACCAAAAATAAAGTTGTGCCATCAGCTTTTAATGTTACTGAAGGTTTATCATGCGTGGCTGGCTAGTATGGCTTGTGTTGACATAAAATCTGTATTATTCTCGTTGTTTTAAGATTAAGATACTTTATTAATCCCCTAGAGGAAATTCATTCTCTGCCTTTAACCCATCCCTCAAGGGAGCATTATCCATTATGCAATTAATATACGCTATAGTAAATAAACAATACAGTGTTGGTGTGATCACAGGGGCGGAGCCAATGGGGGGGTAATGGAGTGGCACGTGTCCCCCCAGAAATCGCATGTGCCCCCCCTATTTTAATTGAATGATCAGTTTAAAAATAATTACAGCATTTAAGTGACCCCCTGTTTTCTTGTTGCCCCTCCACTGAAAATATTCTGGTGCCGTTCCTGCGTGATCATTGCTTTAATGTTTGACTAAATGGCCTTGGTACCTCATGCTCTGATTTAATAACAAATAATGATGAACTATCACTGAAGTTTGAACTTCCCTTCTGGTCTGGTAGGAAGCAGCTATGCTGGGCAAGAAGGTGATGGTTCTGGATTATGTGGTTCCTACTCCCACAGGAACCACATGGGGTAAGTGTGTGCAGGCCTGGGGGTGTGTGTATAACTGTATGCAGGTCTGGGGGGTGTGTGTGTATAACTGTGTGTGTGTGTGTGCGCAGGCCTGGGGGGCACCTGTGTTAACGTGGGCTGCATCCCCAAGAAGCTGATGCACCAGACAGCCCTGCTGGCCACGGCTGTGCAGGATGCACGCAGGTTTGGGTGGGAGTTTGACCAGACAGGTGTGTTTGGGTTAATCCTGATTATCACAACAATTAGGTGAACAGAAAGCTTTTTCCACAGTGTTTCAGTAGATATTTCTAACCTAGTCTGAACGCTGCTTTGCCACTTTTAAATCACGATGCCTGATCAACATTGTGATGTCTGTCAGCCATCGGCTGTCGACCCAACCCTAGTGGAATGTTTGCTCAATGTTCAATGAACGTTAACAGCGGTGGACTTAATGGCATGTTACAAGATGGCGCCAGTGTATGTGGCCTGCCGTCTGACGCATCAAACACTGTTTGTAATTGTATTGTTTATGTCAGTGT
>JAODOY010057751.1:0-17727 GCA_025399855.1 Forbesichthys papilliferus
GTGAGGGCGTGAGGCACTGGGGATGTGGTCCGTCTCCCCGGTCGTCCTACCCCGGCGAGACCAGCGAAACGTTACAAGATTGAAGTTCAGCCTTTGGCACAGTAGACCAAACCATTTTTTTGGACTGTCTAAGTAACTGGGTTGGCATTGGGGACACTGCTCTCAATTGGTTTTACTCCTACCTCTTATGCTGGGTTCACACTACACAATTTTATCCCAGTTTTCAGCTTGCCGATAGGGGAATCACAGCTCGCTCCTATGAGCAACGATCGTCTAGTGTGAATTGCTAACAACATGAGTTGAGAGTGTCAGCGACAATTCAGCAATGCATCGCAAGGCCCGACTAGATATTTAGCATGTTAAATATCTGAACCTGACATCTTGTAGTGTGTGACCCCCTGTCGCCTATCAGTCACTTAGTGTGAATTACAAAATGACGTCAAGATTACTCCGATTTAACCCGACTACAAGAAAGACAGTCGTGTAGTGTGTGATGCACATTGATCTACAACTTTTAAAGTTAAAGTGTTGTCTGAACTCGGCATTAGACAGAACCTTTTCGGTTACCATAAACAACCACTTCTCCCATTATAATCTAACATCACCTGTGGGGTATTGCAAGGTTCTATTTTAGGTCCTTTTTATTTTTCTATTTATATGTTGCCTATAGGCCACATTATTTATAGACACAATATAGTATTCCATTGCTACATGGATGACACACAGATATAACTTAAACTGTCTAAATGATATCAAGTGCTGGATGGCTCAACATGTCTAAAGTCATCAATGCCCTAATTTTCTCAAGAGTGGACTACTGTAATTTTCTCCTATCTGGCAGAAGTCAAAGCTCACACTCTGGCACAAACCACATGTACTGTATGTGGTTTGTGCGTTCCAAATGGCCAAATAGTCATCAATGCCAAGGACAATAAGGAGTTTATTCAAGTTAGGAACATATATTAATTGACAATTAGAAAATGATCACATTAAATACAAAAAAGAAAAGGAGTCTTGTGTCCACAAGTACACAAGGTAATAACCTGCAGTCAGTCTCTGCCCTGGCCTCCTTTGGTGCAGTTTGCTCCCTCAGAGACTGCAGCACTGCAGAATCAGCCTTTCAACTCTTGGCTGCTAGTGGATGTGAGGAGGTGGCACTGCCCTGGTAAATCACTGTTACTACAGTTACTACAGGGACCTGCAGTTGGTGGTAATTTGCCTGGGAGGTGCCATGGACTCCTATTGACACCATGGCCTCAAACCAATGCCATGTGTCAGAAGCTGCTATGGCTGCTAGTATAGCGTATGGTCACTCATTTGCAAATACAGGCACCTTGTCGCGCTGATGGAAGTGACCCACACAGAAAGACATTCGCTGATTTGTAGTCCGTGTGAGTGGTATCGGTCACAGGTGTGATATCACATGAGCGGTTGTTGGTTTCGCGACTGGAAAATGTACTAAAAATTGTAATTAATACCGGAGAAATAATCTTGCCTAGTCCACATGTACATGGCTATTTTTAAATACAGACATTTTTCTACGCGGTTCGGTCTTTCATCTACATGCAAACAGTGTATACAATCAATAAAGCAATTTAGCAAAACTCCTTCCAGGTGAAGATTTTTAGAAACTGTATTTAGTGTAAACAGGGTTTTAGGCTTGTCAGCTTGTGTATTAGCTCCTTTGTTTGCATACAGTGTTTTTCTTCACCCTTTTAACGCATGCAATTGTGTTGTTATGTGAATGGAGATGTTTCTTCTTGTTTGGTCATCCCAGTCTTCCTTAATGCTTTGTGTCATTGTTGTTTTCACCTGTGTCCCCCATGTGTCTTTAAACCCCGTGTTGTGTTGGTTGCTAGATTATGTTGTGTCTCTAGGTCCCTGTGTCACTATGATGTCGTTTTTCAGGGAGTCTCAATACCAATTCCTGTCTTATCACGTTGTGCCTTTGCCTGTTTGGCTAGTTGCCAGACACTGATTGTAACTGATCCTGCCTTAAATCCCTTATCTGACCACACATCGGTTTATCCTCAGTAAACGTTCGTAAGGTTTGTAGATTTTCATGGGCAATGTTGTACAATACCGGCTAGTTACACACAGCAACAAAGTATAGTAGACAAATCTAGTGAAGCAACTGTAACACTAAATTAATGTAATGAAACGTACCTACTGTATAATTAATGTTATGAGCTACACCTGCGTTTCCCTCTGTAAAGAGGACCCATTGGGCGGGTGTGTGTGTGTTAGTGAAGAATTCAGTGGGCTGGGAAGTAGTGGCACTTTTTCCAGAATATCCATAGATTGTTTAAAGGAGATTGTTTTTTTTATATAGAAATATTGCTGGTGACATTTATGCTGAAAGGATCAATCATTTCAGCATTTATATTCAGCCTAAAACACTATTTGATTTGGAATATTTCAAGTTGTTTTTTATATAAGTATGAGTATTTCTCCAGGAGTGACCTTCAGGTCAAGTCAGAATACAAATGAACTACACAGAAAAAGTAAGGTTAGTGAACACTTGTGGGATCAGCTTGAGTGTGCTGTTCATGCCAGAGTGACCAACACAACCACGTTGGCTGACTTGAGACAAATGCTGGTTGAAGGATGGGATGCCATACCACAGCAGTGTGTAACCATGGTGACCATCATGAGGAGGAGGTGCCAGGCTGTGTATGGTTCTTTGATAGATTTCTACCCATCACCAACTGATTTCCTCTGTCTAAAAGTTAACACTCACGGCTCCATTGATTGTGCACTACTAACATACTGTATGCTTGTTTTAGGGCAATTAGCTACAATACAAGCTTTAACAGCAGTCAAATGTCAAATGCTGGACCAGGAGTAAACATATTTTTTAAATTATCTGAAGTGGCTGTTTGTTTTTGTACTGCATGTTGCTATTTTGCAGGGATGCATCTTTATAATTGCTCCTTTAATTCAGAGATTGAGGCGTGTCCGAGCCAGCTGAGGTACCGTATAGGGTATTGGCTAACAGTCACCCCCTTACCCAGCCAAAACCATTGTGTGGGCCAACTGGCTTTGTGTCTTGCTTTGTGTGTTGAATGCAAATTACACTATTTCCAGACAATGATACTGTAAGTGATTTCAACCAAAAAAACTCCCCTTTTTCCATCTGTGATGTTTTTTTTTCTCATTTATGGTTGGCCACATGGAGTCTTTGGTAGAACTGGCAATGTAACCCCAGAGCTTCTATCTTAAGACGGGTTGCACGTAGGTTACATACCCTACATATTAAAAAAATGATTACAGCAAAATGTATCCCGGTTATGGTAATTGCTTACTAAATAGATATGCTAATAGACTACACTGATGGCTAACATGTAATGACAACAGGCTAATATTCTTGCTATTGCTCTCAGATCAGGTTTTGCTGAGATTGTAGTTTGGAAAACCTGTTGGCACACCCTGCTGGGTGTTCATTAGTGTTCACATAGCCACCCTGCCGGTGGACCAATCAGGGTGGCTAAGTGTGATTGTGTGATGTAGTTAAAGGCTGTCCAATAGTGTCTAAATTAAACAGCTCTACGCCCAGTAGGAGGCAACAACTGTTAACACTTCCCAATGGAGCGTGGCCAGACCAAATTCACCAAGTGAAAATTGGGTTTGGTTTACATCAGGATATAAAATTCTAGCTTGTGTAACCAGACCAAAAATTCACTTTTGGTCTGACAACGAAGTTTTCGCAGTTGTTTCCTTCTACTGGGCGTAGACCTGGTTAATTATAGAAACTATTGGACAGCGCTGAACCAATCTGCATTGCTACAATTGTTTTGATTTTGTCATCTAGCTCTACCATCCATCTTCCATCCATCTTCCATCCATTTTCATCCACTTATCTGTAGTCGGGTCGTGGGGGCAGCAGCTCCAGCAGGGGACCCCAAACCTCCCTTTCCCAAGCCAGCTCTGACTGAGGGATCCCGAGGCGTTCCCAGGCCAGTGTGTAGCGATATAATCTCTCCACCTAGTCCTGGGTCTTCCCTGAGGCCTCCTCCCAGCTGTACGTTTAATTTTAAGAATATTCCACATGGAAGCTGCGACAGGGAACATATTGAATGGATTACTAATTCATCCTTTTTACTACTTATGCGATTTACTTTTATATTATGCGTGCATTATAACTTTAGGCTACCAATCATCAGACTGACGTTTGAATCCAAAGCCTCTTTCGTCTGGCAGACTAACAAATGACAAAAAACAGTTTGAGCTGAACAGTTACCCACAATACACTGGGACACTTCATGCCATGGTGCACCTGCTCCCCTCGTACAGGCCGGAATGTAAACAGTCCAAACCTGTCGCGCGGAGCCGCTTGCCTACCTGGACTGTACTGGTGTTCTCCCAGTCACTGCACACTCTGGACAAGCACCCACAGATGTGACCTCATTTATCAGGCTCCTGTCAGGACAGCTGTGCACCGACACTCCCCAGGGAACCAGTGGGAGTGAATACAACAAGCCCTGCTACACAGCTACACTCAAGACCTCGATGACAGAGGAAAGTGGATTTGAGACAAGGTTGAGTTTACAATGTCAAAATACAGGGTTGGCAAGGCGACTAGGGAGGTCAAATGACTTTTACTCAGACTAAAAAAACGATGATGCCTCATTCTGGAGACTGCAGCAGATCACAGACTACAAACCGTCTCTTGCTCCTAGAATGATGAGAGAGAAACGACAACTTCTCCTGTTATTTAGACACCCTGCCCCCCCAAGCCATCACCATTATGGACAACCAGGGCAGCCCATAGACAACCCATCAAGGAACAAGTGCAACACATGTGCAACACATAAGTTTCAGGCTTGTACTGGAACAATGTTAAATTGCATCATCCCTATCAAAAAAAATAAAAGTATGTTAAAACCTCCTCCACTGCACCAAAGCCAGTCAGCTCCCATTTAGCCACCCTCCCTGTTTTCACACCGTTAGGCTATTCAAAAGACAGAAGCCCCTGCAAAGCAACATATTCTATCTCTCCCTCCACCCATTATCACACAGAACCTCAAATGGGAGCACACCTCACCAGGAAAGTCCAGCAGAGGATGTTTCCTTCTACCTGCAGCAGAAAACACGCACAAAATACGCACATCCACATCTTCAAATTGTTAAAAGGTTACAAACGGTAAAATACAAACTGCCTCCAGGATAGACATTGAGCGAATCAAAACAGCTTGATAGGGATTGGCATACATGTCAACTTCGCTATTCTGCCTGCAGATGATGTGGTTCGGTGCAGAGCAGCATCACGCAGATAGAGGTTTAGTGGTTATCACAGTGAACCATGGAATATTCATGCACTTCTTACACAAAATGCAGAGCCCTAGCCTTCCGGCGGACTATTGATCTCAGGTCAATTTGTTTTCACTGATATTACAGTCTGGAAACCCTGTTAACATTTGCATCTACACCCAGTAGGAGGAAACAATTTCCCAATGGAGCGTGTCCAGATACTATTCACTAGTTGGGTCTGGTTACACCAGGCTGACACTACTACTTTATGGCAGCAGTTAATGTGAAAAACCTCGTTTTACAAAAGCAAGCTGTACAGATGGGCTGCTGTATCTGGAGCTCTGGGCCTAATCCATGGTCTAGCCTGTGCCTCAATGGTCCATTCTACTGTGATATTCATTACCAAAATAGACTTATAAATCAAATAGTTATAATACTGTCAGTATATTCTTACTGTGTTTTTTTCTAAAGAATTTCCCCTTGTCTAATTGGATATGTTTTATGTGAAATTAATCATTTGCCCTCATTGTTTTGAACAAGCTACAGTATGACTATTATGGGATTATGTTCCAGTTTTAATCTTCCCATGAGACTGTGCAAACACTGGTGCCATGGTTACGTTTTACGACTGTACAGGACTATCGCTCTGAAAGCGTCTTGTTTCTTTAGCTTTTTGCTTCTTTTTGCCACAGCTAAGAAAACATACATTAAGATAATTCATTATGAACAAATTGTGGGATTATTGACACCAATAATATAACATTGAATCAACAACTCCCGCTTTATTGCTACAGTATATTAATTGGAGTTTGTTTTATTAGAAATCGCTATGGGACATTCTGAACGCAGCTATCTTTGCTGCTGGACTAGAACGCAAAGTTCCCCTTTAGCTCCCACAGGGCACATGATTTATTTCCATGTGAAATATGGGCCTGTGTCGCCGCTTATAATCACAATAAATGGTATATAAATAACATTGACGATTTAGCACAAGAGAATAACAACAACATATACAAGCGTGTGTAAAACACTGAATGAAACCAGATAATCAAACTCATGACCTCTAGATGGGTATGGTTTTGAGGTGAGATACAGATGTTGTTCTGTTTAATCTTTTGCCTTATCTATTTGGCTCCAGCAGCAGCTATGGTGTCCAGCAGGGCGGCAGCGGCGAGCAGCACCTGTCCTCTGGGCCAGTTCCCATGTGGGAACCTCACGATGTGTCTCCCCCAGGCACTGCAGTGCAACGGCCACAAAGATTGCCCCAACGGAGCGGACGAGCGCCGCTGTGGTACGTCTGTGTGTGTTTGAGCGCGCATGCATGTGCATGTTGACTGGTACTATTTCCTGGTGAGGATGTAGGTTGGTTTTGTTTTTCTTTAATAAGAAAAATGTTTGTACAACAACACCATATCAGTGCTTGTCAAGCCACAACTGCAAGGTTTGTAGTCTGATGTGCCATTTCAAGGCACGCCAGTGCAATAATCATGCAGTTGAATCAGCATCTTTATATGCCACACCTGTCAAGTGGATGGATTATCTTGGCAAAGGTGAAGAGCTCACTATAATTTGATTTTAACACGTGTATTGAGAAATCTGAGAGAAATAAGATTTTTTTAGTGCATAGAAGTCTTAACTGTTTGTAGTGTAGCATTTATGTTTTTGTTTAGCATATACAGGCTTGCTACAATTCTGCCTGCTGGGACCGGCACCATGTTTGTCCCAAAGGCTTTGCCAAAACATTTAATCGCTAATCCATTTCTGTTCAGCTGAATCCGTCGTACTCTGTTTGTCTTCCGCAGGCATTTCCACACCATTTGACTATAAGCACTTCACTGCAAAAGCAGCTGTCAAATGGCCTCACTAGAGTTAAACATAAAGAAAACTAATGGCTTTTAGTGGCTTTTAGTTTCTTTGTTTAGTGAATGCTCTACTATTGAAGTATTAGCATATTTCCCAATATGTGAAGACTGCATGTCCCATAAGCAACACTTAAATAGTCATAACATAATTTTAAAGCAATATTGTACCACTCCTAAAAACATTATGATTAAGTTTCACACTCATTTAAAATATAAGTGGTCTCCAGTGTCTTTTAGTATCACAGTAATATTATCCTCCTCATGATTGGTAAATTCACCAAGGGAATAAATGCAAGACAACTGTGAATATTCTTCTCTGTTTTACTCTGCAGGAGACAACGTTGGCTGGGCTGACTTATTTGGTCAGAAAGCCAGCAGACCTATTGTAGACTCTAACCTATACAATGAGTGTTGTAAGTATTTGTGTGTGCACACATACAGTAGGCCTACTGTATGTACTGGATGTGTTTTGTGTATTGATTTATCTATGAGTGTGCGTTTGTGTATACAAGTATGTGTATGTGCAGAATGTCTTTATTTGTGTGCTGTGTCATGTTAATTGCTCTGTGTGTGTGTGTGTGTGTGTGTGTGTAGTATTGCAGGAGTACCCTGAGTCCTGTGACTGTATTCACAAAACAGAGGTGGAGTGTGTGGAGGTAAACCTGCAGTACGTGCCACAACTATCTCCCAACGTAACTTTGCTGTAAGTGCTTTGTGTGTGCGTGTGTCGTCTTATGTAAACAGGCTGACCTACTCAGTATCCTGACGTGACACTTTCCACCGTTCTGCGTTCGACCTCTAACCCTTGCCCTACTGTATGGGATTAGCACTTTGTTTTGTATGTGTCTGGTTGTTAGAGTGTTGAAGCAAGTGGTTTTAACTGATGACGAAACATTCAACGCTGGTTTTACCTGTGGTCCACAGCATGACTGGACATGGACAGACACTGTATGTTTGATTGTAGACTGTACTGTATATACAATCGGCCTATCACTAAATAAGATGACATTCACCAATAGCTGTGCTATTTTGCTACTGCCATTGTGTGCTTGATACAGTATGGTGTACCACATAACACGTGGTTTGTTTTCAAATAAAAGTGAAAGAAAATGTTGGCCTTGTGGGAGTATTTCACCAACATTTTTATCAGCGTCTGCTATCAGCCACATTGTTATTTTAAACATGTGCTATCGATATCGGCATAGGATTTCACAACCTGTGCATAATGCCCTAATCACGACAGCTATATTGTTTGTAATGGGTCTGTAGCCTCCTACAGTAGCTGCATTCTAGGCCCTACTTTATCCTCTCTGCTTGGTCACATGCATTTGGCACACACTTGCTAACATGCTCTATTGTGCCGTTGTAAGCATGACAGAACATGCACAGCCCTGTCGACTGACCTTTACAGTTAAGCTATACCTGTCCTGAAAGTCTTGTGGCTCATAATAAGCTGTATCAGGTTACTCTGGATGGCATCTTCACCTGGGTACCTCTGCCACCAACCTCCCTGCCCCATAACACTTCCACTAACATAAGTTATCGATGGTGATATTTTATTCTCTATCCCTATTTAAACCCCAAAAAAGTACTTTGATTGTATTTGGAGCCCCATAACAGTGTTTTATGGATGTCTTTGTTGTTTATTGCACTTTCATGGGCCAATATTTACTATACCTATAGTATAAATCTCTCCCCTTTGTTATTCATCATAAACATCCTATTAATTCCATCTGTGCAGGGATGTTGATGTCTTTGGTCTCTACTGTGTGACTGCATACTTGAATACGTAATGACATTTGAGTATGCAAGGAAGTGTCTTTGTAGATGAGCAATGTGTGTGTGTGTGTGTGTGTGTGTGTGTGTGTGAACATAGTGTCATGCCCAAGCCCTTAACCTCAGCATAGTCAAATAGACAAAGCTCTCGCTAAAATGTCATACATGAGCATGCATGCATTTGCCTGATGTCAAAAGCTGCAAATAGATGTTTTATACATCCAGATCTACGCCAATTAACTTGGGTTAAGGCAGATGCTATAGCAACAAGGTGTCATTAGGCAACAATGCTATTTGCCAATGTGGATACTTACACCTATAGGCAAGAATATACTAAAAATAAATAAACAATGTGTTGCATACATGATTGTATTAAGCTAACCATATTGTGAATGTGTATCTTTGTTATTATAAGTTAATGGTATGTCTGTAAAGTTGGTAAAATTGCCAGGGTCCAAGACATTTTACCTTGGTTTAAGATAATTTCAGTTAATATAGGACCAGTGCACAAACCACAACAACAACAACAACAACAACAATAACAACACATATAATGTTTTACTCCCAGTTTTGTGCATGTGTGAGAATATTATCTATCTCTCTCTCCTCTCTCTCCTCTCTCTCTCTCTCTCTCTCTAAGAGATTTCTGCTTTCTGTTACAGCTCACTGAGGAGCAATAATATCAGAATGTTGTCTGACTACATCTTCTCAGAATATTCTGCCCTTGAGAGACTGTAAGTACAAACATAAAACTATGTAGGGTATCCGTGACTTTATTAAATATTCACTCCAGTGGTAAAATGCATTGTTTTTCTGAATTAATCTGTGGGAAAAGTGTCATAAGGAAAAGGAATTAACTATATTGCAATGAGCTAAATGAAGTGTTTGCTGAAAGACAATAACATATATTTGCTTTTTCATCCATCAACTGCAGGATGTACCTTTTTATTATATATAATCACTCCAGTATTAAATATGTTTTTCTAAAGGGACCAGTGAAAATCATGTCTCAAAGCCTCATTAAAGCCTCTTTAAAGTCTTATTATTAATTGGTATTGAATGCTAGTGAGTTGCCCCTACAGTTGCAGAGTGTAATTCAGTCATAAATACAAATCATGCAGTATTACCCGTGTCTTGTTTGACAAGCTGAAGGATCAACACGTTCTCATTCCCAACTCGTCAAAAACTGCAGCTTGGTCAAGGACCTTTATCGTCACTTTTCAAAGCATTAGAAGGCCTTTGGCGTCGTAGAATGAAGACTTCGGTCATTGACTGAATTACTTGAAATCATAGGCTACACACAGCCTAACAGCCAAACTTTTTAATTTTCTGATTTCAAGTAATTACATTTTAACATGTCACAATTGTATATTGATTATTTATCTACAACCAGGAGCTAATATTTGCGCTGAAATTGCATGCCCATGTAGCTACAAATAAACTGGTGGTGTAACTCCGTAGTCTTGCCATAACAGTCAGTGACTGATGTCTTCATCCTACGACGCCAAAGGCTTTCTAACGCTTCAAAAAGGTACGAGAAGCTGCAGTTTTTGACGAGTTGGGAGTGAGAACGTGTTGAAGAATACAGAACCAGTGTTCTTACAAGTTGTAAGGTATATCGCAGAGGTCTTCAACCCTGGACCTGGGGACCCACTGCCCTGCATGTTGTCTCCCTGCTCCAACACACAAATGGGTCGTTATCAGCCTTCTGCAAAGCTAGATGACGACCCATGTTGATCTCTGACCTATTGTAAAGATTGTATCAAAACATGCTTCCCATAATCTTACAGTAGGCAATGGATTGGTGGAGTGTTGTAACATGAAGTTATTAGAATAACTTACTTAATATGTGTATTAGTGAGAAGCATTTTTGACAGGGGATATCGATCTATCAAAATAATGCCAAAAGCTAAAGAAGCATGTCAATTAAGAAAGTAGAGTAGTAGTTTTATTAACTGTTAGCAACAGATGAACACTATCATGACAAATGACTAAAAGCTTTTATTTTGCTGAAATACTGCAGTTTTAAGCCCACCTTATTAGCTAAGTGTTTCAATTTGGAGTACAGTATGTGTGTAATCTAATTTTAGCGACATGATTTATGGTTTATTATATATATACAGTACATTGGTCTCGACACCTCCCAGTCTGGGTCTTGTCTTGGTCTCAATACACTCTGGTCTTGGTTTTTATGTGATATGGACTACAACACTATTAGACAGTGTATTTTATTACTAGTTTGCTGATAGGTTATCAAGGTTGAAAAGTTTCCAGGCTTATTTGTACTGAGACTGACAGACTGAACTTGTGCGAGATTCATTTATTTCTTGCATGCTATAGCCTGAAATAAGACTAAATGATACATGCACTGTATATTATTTTGGCATCCAGAAAAATGTGAAACAGGGATGACACATAAGGTTACATTGCAATCTTTCATAAAGAACATTGGCAGGGATGCACACTGCTGTCTGATTTTTATTTTTGTTTTCCCACTAGCTAGCTAGACAGATGGTTACAGCTAATGTCAGCACAGTAAACTGTTTGCAAATGTGCATTTGGTTGGCTCAGTCAGTAAAAGCCAGTCTAATATTTACTTTTGTCTGGTCTCTTCCTCTATTGCTCAGACAACATCTTCTTTGGTCTCTTTGCTTGTGCTACGATGTCCGTGTGAGCATAGCAATCTAGCCTTTTCTATCTAAAGATTAATAGTTGGTTGTAAAGTATGATGCCGTTTTGACGACAGGTTTCGAGCCTAAACACTAATGTTACAGTGTAATCTCTTGGGGTCCCATGTATGGAGGGACAATTACAGAGATGCTATTCTCCCTACAAGTCAAAGAATATCATTAAAAGTGTTGCTTTAATGTAATAGTAATAGTAATAGTAATAGTGTTGCTTTAATTGATAGAAAAGACATTTGTTGCATTACCATGGCGCTAGGTAAATTATTGGCTGAATTAGCCTACAGTCCACATTTGCTTATTATAAACTGATACAGATTTGCATCAGAAAATACTGATATCGTGCCAAAACTCACATTGGAATTAAATGAACACGCTGTGTTGCAAGTATTGATTGCCTAAAGAACTCAATTTGAAATACAGTCAACAAAGTCACAATGCATTACATTGCACATTGGCCTTTATGTAGGAACAAATTAAAGATGGTTGTTTTTGTATCCAGGATTTGTTCCAAAGCACTATTACTAAGATAAGCATTTCACAAATTATTTGCAATGTTTTAAATTTGAGGAACATACAAACGTAGGAATATCATAATAAAATGTATCATATGTTTATTTTTTAGAGTAATTATAAGGATTGGATTATTACATTTGTGGACAAAAGAAATTGGTTCATTGATCCCAATTAAGACTATAAAAATCTTTGAATGCGTGCGTTGAGCTTTTGAATGTCTTAGAGTACATAGCCTACTGCTGTAGATGTTTTGGCCAGCCAGGCTTTAGGCAGGTAATCAAAATCTATTTGATGAGACAGATTAATGGTTATATGCAAGGCCGGATTAGTACCCCCAGGGGGCCCTGGGCACTGAAGATCATATGCCCCCCTCCCCTCCATAACACCCACACCCTAAAGTGGCAACGTGGCGATAACAAAGCTATTGACAAACTACAGGCACCTAATATAACCTTCACCCCACCAGACAGACTCTGCACACACACGGTGCTAAGTCATACAATAATAATTTAAACTTTAAAACAAGTATGCCTGTCCTGTTTTGATACACCAAGTAGGCTACAGCCATAATACTCAGAAATCTCCTTAAGGGCAGTATATAGGCCTACTAAGACCATGCAGAGTTCCACAGGGAAAGAGCGTATATTTAATGATTGAGCTAATTCTAAGTAATTTCAGTACTACAGCTATTCATAAGGATGTATTATTATCACTATCACCCTAGGTAACATTCTAAATAGCATTATCCATAACTGAATTCACTTTACACTGCTAGACAACAGTTAATTTAAAATGCAACTTAAGATAGTATACTGTAATAACCCATAGTTTCCTTCATTTGGCCACAATTTGATAGACCATTTGCATAACATGATCAACCTCTTACAGTATGCTACATAGGCCAGAGATATATTGAGATTATAATACAGTAGCCTATATAGTATTATGTAGGCCTTACAGCATATCTAGTCCTTGCGTAGTCTTATACCATATAGGGTTTGAACATTGCCTAACTACTGAAAGTAGTGTGCATATTTGTCAAAATGTGCAGATAGCCTAGACATATTATAGCTTTGAGTTCATGCATTTGGAAATATGTAGGAATGCTTTGCAATGAAAATTGATGTCGCTCCACAGATGCTGACGAGTTATGAACTGGATCAAAGATAAAGAAAAATGCGTCCTAGCGATCGTAAAAAAAAAAACGGGTTTTAACCAAATGTTAGGCTACTTACCATTCACTGCCTGCCAATACATTTGAAGTGGCGCTATACTCACTGGCAAAATAGCCGCTAGCTCACCGCAAGCAAGTTGTTGGAGGCTGGCGGCTACCTTGCCTGCCTGTCTAGTGGAAAGCACGATGCATCAGCATCATCACAGAGTAGATAGCTAGCCTCGGGTTGTGCTGCCCTGACCACACTGGGCTCCTTAGGTCCCTGGTTACTAGCTTGTTCGTCATCTTCCACATCTTCTTCACCCTGATTCTCCTGAGACGTTCTAAGAACTTTTAATAGGTCTTTTGGTGTTGCTGAGCTCACCGGTGCGTTCTTTCTTTTTAAGAATGTTCCAAACAGTTGATTTGGCCACAACTAATGTTTTTGCTATATTTCTTATGGGTTTGTTTAGATTTTTCAGCCTAATGATGGCTTGCTTCACTGATAGTGACAGCTCTTTGGATCTCTTATTGAGAGTTGACAGCAACAGATTCCAAATGCAAATAGCACACTTGGAACAGCTGAGCAGCCAATTGTCCCTTAAAAAGTGGGAGGCACATGTACAAACTGTTGTAATTCCTACACCGTTCACCTGATTTGGATGTAAATACCTTCAAATTAAAGCTGAAAGTCTGCAGTTAAAGCACATCTTCATGTTTCATTTCAAACCCATTTTGGTGGTGTATAGAGCCAAAATGATTAGAATTGTGTCGATGTCCCAATATTTATGGACCTGACTATATACTTTTATTTAAATAAAAAATATATCAGCGTACTTTTTATTGGTTATACATAATGTCATTATCTGAAATAGAAAATTCTTCCCCTCGCTTGGGCCCCAAATGCACATGGGCCCCTGTGTCTGTGCCCATGAGGCCCATTGGATAATCCGGGCGTGGTTATATGAAGACATCAGATAATTTAATCACTGATGAACATCTAAAAAGAAGATGATTTAGTTTTAAACATTACGTTGCCATGGAAATCATTAGCTACAATGTCTGGTATTTTTATAGGTATGGCAGTTTGAGGTCTCCTTACTTGTCCCACAGTTACGTCCTCCTGCTGGGGAAGGGGAGGGGGGGGGGGGGGGTGATGTGAACCAGCTATTGAAGTGAATTTAAAATGACGTGCTCATCTGCCGAAAGCCAAAAGCTCCTCCCTTACCTGTTCCCAAAGAGACATCGTAAATGCAATGCTTATTGCCGGCCTGAGTCTGCTCTGAAGGGTTGCATAGCCTACCTGTGACTTCCATGCGGGTCATGCAACATGACCCGCACTACATCTGATCTCAGGTGCAGTTCAGGAAGACAGAACAGCGGTCGGATTGAATTTAGACACGACCACTGCACCGCCTGGAAGGCAAAGCAATGTGATGCGCTGCCGTAGAGTACGTTTTGTCACGATACAATGTGCTATGGAATGAAATGTGGCTTTGATTATTGTATTTCAAAAGGTCCTACAGGCAATCAATACTTGGTGAAATGCAATACAACTCGTTGATTGAATTCCAAAGTAAGAATTATATTACGGGGGAAAGAAAATGTATTTCAGATAGCGCCATGGTAATGCAATAGAGGCAGCTGCTTTTCAGTAAGGCATTTATGCAGATCCCTTTAGAAAAACGTATTAAACACTAGTGTGTTTATATTTAATAAAAGCACACCTCCTCCAGTTAATGACAAAAAAAGCTAATCTAGGCGGTTGTATTTCATAAATCACTTCAGTTGGCCGAGGGGCAATGCAATATAGAGGCCATTTCTTTTCATTATGACACTTTTCCCATAGTTGAATTCGGAAAAAAAATGTGCTTGACCACTGGAGTATTTAATGAAGGCATGGATCCCCGATCCCCGTGCCCCATGCCATATAAAACTGTGTTTGACATCTTTAAAGCATCCACTCAAACCCAACAACATCAAATCTGAGCAAAAATGCCTGCAGGTCAAGCAAACAGAGTGCAGTACAATAATATTATGCTCAAATCTTTTATAATGCAGTGTTCTTGCAGTGGCTTACCAGTCAGTCCAATGACACATAGTGAGACATTGCATTGACTGTGTTCAGTAGTAGCTGTACAAACCAAAAATAGCATAACATATACTGTAAAAAACTGTAAATGGAACTGAAAATGTAATTTAAAAAATACTTTAAACATGTAATTTGAAGATTCAAACTGGGCTGGTATTAACAGATAGATCATTTCAAAACCATCTTCTCGTGGTCCTTCAAATGCTATAATGTCCCCGCAATGGGATCCTGAAAACCCTTATTGGAAATTGGCATGTAGCCTGTAATGGACCAGCTCCCTGTTTATAGTGTGTTTGTCAAATACAATTACACAATAGGGTCAGAAGCAACTGTTGACACAATATCTGGTGGTGTTTAGGTTGGAGACATACTGTAAGATAATGGAATCCCCCTGCCAATGTGCTCTCCTATTCTGATAAATGGTAGGGTTAATACTGCTCTACAAACATCTTAAACTTTTAGTGTGTGTTTTCTGTTTTACATGAATGAGCAGTTTATCTATTCTACACCAGTAGTGTCCAATTATGAGCCGCTGAGGTCAGAGGATATGAATTATGGATTTTGTTCATAATTCAAGTCACAAGTGTTGTGAAGTGAAACCTATTTAAATGTTCAAGGCCCACCATTACCTGCTACTGCCGGTCATTCATTCATTACTACTGTATAAATAATTTTAATGCATTGTATGGTCCAATTTCCATGATTTTGAAATCCTTGTAATGTTCTTTCTAGCCTTATAAAATCCATGATTCATTAGACAAGGAGCTGGCAAAATCAGAATACACACGAACAGATAATACATAGCATGTTTCTCTGAGAACAGGGCATCCTAGTTTAAAAATAGCAGTGATCCGTCTCTAATAGCCACGTGACCATACTATAAGTGCAGTCAAAACTGCATTCTCTGAGCTGTGAAGTTAATCCCATAAAAACAATGTCAAAAGGGGCAAAAGCATTTTATGCTTCTACTTGTGGTAAGGGTGTTTTTGTGTGCACAGTATGTTCCAGCTTTGTCTGACAAAATAATAAGTGTTTTTTTTAATAGTTTCAGGTAACCCAGTTCTGAAACATACATTGGAAATATAATATTATAAATATATATAATTATATCCACCATGTTTCATGACATACTGTGCACGTGAAGGTGGTACTTATTTCATGCCATATTTAAAAAGGAATACAACATTTTTAAACGTTGCAAATCTAAGAAATATTTAATAATAATGAGCATTGTGTTTTACTGGACAGTCATTATGTGATGCAATGCCCCTAATGCCCACAGAACGGACGGTTCAAATAACAGGAAATGCTTCATCTTTCCAACTTGCCTCTGCTGGAGCGAAACATGTAGGGGACATTGGCTCAGTGGGGCTATCAAATGGTGGTGAATGTTGAGCACAGCTAGACCTGCGTCATTCCAACCATTCCACAACGCGAGTCTAGCTGAGTGTGTTCTCGTGATCCTCCCCCAGAAATGTTTGAAAATCAAACACTTCGTTTTCTGTATTCTGGTGAATTATGATTTTCTGCATGAACGTATTGTTGGAATTTATTTTTATTTAAAGGTAAACATTAAATACAGCTTTACACCAAGCCCAAGCTTGGGAACATATTTTCCTCCAAATAGGCATGTCATTCTACAGAAATAGCCATTTTTGGCAATAGCAAATTGTCTGAAATTTGAAATTAGACCACATTAATTCTTAACTAATTGGCCGTAAGAATACACATAAATGACAGCTTAATTATATTTTTGTCTTTTTGTGCATTTAGTTAAAGATCTCATGGGCCATCAATCTGTCACTGGTGTTATCATACTCCTTTGGCAATAATAATTGCTTTAAAAAAATATATTATTTCTCAATCTCTTCAACGCATGTAGTCAGTTGAAGAATAATGATATTGCAACAAGTATTGAAGTATTTATTATTATCAGGTTTGTTGAAGTGTGGTTGAATGATGTTTGTTCAGTTGCGCAACCATAAAAACATAACACAAAAAGTAAGACATTTGTGTTTGGTAAATTATTTATATGTTGTATCAATGCGTCTTGGCAATGATTCTCATACCACTGGATAGCCTGATTATTTCCCTTTTAAATGATGCCAATTGTGTAAGGAACAATATTTGTGAGATGAGCAGCAGAGCTGAGAATGTGGGCTGCGCCCATGAAACATTTTCAAAATCTTCTCTGACAACGCCAAACTTCTTTTGTTTGCTGTTGACTCTTGTTCGCTGTAGCTTGGTGGATTGGATGATTGAAGTCTGAAGAAACAATAGTGGCAATGTAGCAATGTATTAATATAGCAAACAGGAGCAGAGAGTATACAACTGCGGCTATTGTCATCAAACCAATCTGACAGCTATTAATTAGTATCAAAAAGAAATTAATTA
>JAODOY010057762.1:0-40912 GCA_025399855.1 Forbesichthys papilliferus
ATATACATACACACATATACATACACACATATACATATACATACACATATATACACACATATACATACACATATATACATATACACACAAACATATATACATATATACATATACACACAAACATATATACATACATACACATACATACATATATACACACATACGTACATATATACACACATACATACATATACACACATACATATACATATACACACATACATACATATACATATACACACATATATATATACACACATATATACATATATATATACACATATATATACATATATATATATACACACATATATACATATATATATACACACACATATACATATATATATACACACATATACATATATATATATACACACACATATACACATATATACACACACACATATACATATATACACATACATACATACATATACATATACATATACATATATATACATATATATACATACATATACATATACATATATATACATACATATACATACATATATATACATACATATATATACATACATATACATACATATACATATATATACATACATATACATATACATGTATATACATATACATATACAT
Organism: Forbesichthys papilliferus; assembly: GCA_025399855.1. Taxonomy (NCBI): domain Eukaryota; kingdom Metazoa; phylum Chordata; class Actinopteri; order Percopsiformes; family Amblyopsidae; genus Forbesichthys; species Forbesichthys papilliferus. The sequence continues at coordinate 607 of JAODOY010057762.1, forward strand.
GTATATACATATACATATACATGTATATACATATACATATACATGTATATATATATACATGTATATATATATACATATACGTATATATATATACATATACATGTATATATATATATACATATACATGTATATATATATATATATACATATACATGTATATATATATATATATATACACATGTATATATATATACATATACATATACATGTATGTAAATATGTATACGTACATGTATACATGTACATATACATATTTACATACTGTATATACAAAGACAACACACACACATACACTAGATTGTACATAATTTGAGTGTACAGTACATAAATCACAAAGACAATGTGATTGATAACAGAGAAAACAGTAAAAACGTTACTTAAAAACATTGAAATTACATCTTGAATTTGATGGAATAGAATGGATTGTATTGTCATAATGTATGCTTCCAGAATCGCTGTTTTCCAAACATTGAGACCGATTACCACCGAGCTGGGAGCAAATATAGCAAGCTTGCTTTTATTTTATTTTAATTTTCTTAACTTTTTTTTTGCTCATTATTTTCTGCCAAAATAAATACAGCATACATATTTTATCTTTGTTTCTAACTGAAGCCCCACCCTCCCACAATTCCCCCTGTCTCCACGGTGACTGAGGGGACCAATGTGCCTGTGAACCAGCTTCAGCACCATGGACAGAGGCACAAGGCCTGGACACAGTCAGCTCAGAACCATGGCCAGATCCTCTCTGTTGCCCTGAAGCCACACACACACACACACACACACATGGCCACAGTAGTGTCATACAGATGTAAATGCATATGTCCTCGACTGTTTGTTTAGCTGGTAACCAATGATTCAGGGGCAATCAAAACGTTGTGAATGCCCCTGAATCATTGCAGTGACATGTATTGTAGTGTAGTCTGGTTTGGCACGGTAAGCACTTGTCTGGCCGAGCCAGGTTTTACTTATGTAAAGTCTGGGACACAGCGTTGTCTAACTGCGTTAGAGTGGTAAATGGTAAATGGACTGCATTTATATAGCGCTTTTATCCAAAGCCATTTACATTATTATTTGAAATTATTCATATATTATTTGAAACAAATAAAAAATGTATTATACACCAAGTTAAAAATATTTGGTTTTGTATTAACCCAAATATTAGTATTTAAACATGTTATATTGGCGTTGTTGCTTTAATATGTTCATAATCTGTATGTGCTCTGGCTCTTAGTTTATTTTAAGACTATTTTAAGACTTTACTAAGAAGGTGACGTAGGTTCAAATCTGTGCTGTTCAAAAACGCAGCGTTCTTGAGAAGGCATGGATGGCGTCAGGGTTTTTTACATTTAATATACAGTCTATGGGCTCAACAGACAGGACTTACGCATTCATATTTTGTAAGATGTGGGGGTGGGGGGTAATTTTCTCCCGTTACGCAGACCAGAATCGCTCAACATGCCATGCAAGTCAAAGGGGAGGATTTCACCATTATTTTTCTCATTTCCATTGTGAGTATATTACATAAATTCCCAAGTGTCTATATGATAAATGTGAGGCCACAATGGTATTTATTCAGCAAACTCTTTGGAGGTAAATTGACATTGTTTCAGGCCATGCGTGGTAGATTAAACTGTCTGAGCGCTGCCTACGTCAGCCTCCACAGCAGAATGCTGTTAGTGACACGCCCATTTAAGAGACCAGAAGCGTTCTATTTTCGCTTCCATTGAAATAAATGCATTACAACGCTCCATCTTCGTTCTTATTCCAGTATCATTGCTCACATCTTCTCTACACCTCTGCTCCTCAGCTCGTCTGCTCTTCGGAGCAGGGTTGTGCTTTAAAAGTGGGGCGATACGCTGTAATATAATCTAGGAGTGTATCTTTTGAGGAAGACTCAGCCGGTGTTGCCCTTGGTTGGACACCAATCCTGATCCATGCTTCTCCAATTATTTCTACATTTCACTGCTCCATTTCAGAGCATTCATCCACACACAGTGGCCCAAATCCCGTGTGTGTTTTTGATCTATTTTTCACTTGCTTGTTTTTGGCATTTGTTTTATTTTTACTTGTGATACAGTGACTTCTCAATGACTTTAATTTTGTTGTCACATTGTTTTCATTTAAATATGACAAATGATTTCTACTGTACTTGCATTTAGCCTACTAATATTTTTTCACTGAAATGTTTTGTGTTCTCTGTTGGTCTGTTTGTATTTGTTTTGGTGGCAAGTTCTCCCCAGCGTACAATGTTGCTATCTGCATTTCAGATAAAGCTTTAATGCAGAGGGAGGAATCGATTCATAACACCTGCATCTTCTCCTCCTCTAGCGACTTCCAGCTAATTTATTTTCAGTCTAACCCTCTACCGTCTTACAATCTACCTGCTTTCTTTCTGTCTCCTGCATTGTTTTTCTCCTCCTCCGGTTGATGTGACTACTTTCGTACACGTTAAAGTGCTCTCTCATTGTGTCAGCATGAACATGAACATATTTGTGCATGAAAACAATCTCTTCTCTGTGAAAATGACTTTATTCTCACTGTGGTCGATGTTGTTGTTTGCTATTGAACATCTCATTGTCCCTTCAGGTGTGATACTGCAGGCTTTATTTACACATGTAGCTGTGTAGCACGTGTAAATATGTAAGTAAATAAAAGCTCACACAGACACTGGGGGCTCAAAAAAAAACATTCCACAGGTTCTTTGTGTCAGAGCAGAAAGGTCCTTTATGGTCCCTGTGAGATACTGTCAAACTTCTAACTTCTAAGGTTCTTTTAAGCAGTTATTAGGAAGACCGTATGCAGAGTTCCCATGCAAAAACCTCTAAATCCATCTGACGTCTTTATTTTTTATTAATTGGCAATATCTAAATTCATCGTAGCATTTTACATGACACATGATTCATTGTAATATGGGTCAAATGAGCGAACCCAAATATGGAAGCCTAATAAATATTGCTGTTTTAAGTTGCTAATTGCTACTTTTTTCTGATGGTTTTCACATCTGCTCTCTTCGTATATGAACGAGGAGCGAGACATACGTAACTGCAACTTCAATGGTCGCTAAGTCAAAACAACTGCATGGAGGTCAATCACAAGGTCAATCAAATAAAAACAAACTGTTTTGGGACTTTGCCACAAAATCCCCTACAGGTTTAGGTTCAGCCATTATTAAGCAGACAATTGTCTCTTTTCTTAGACCCTCCATATTTTGTGTTACAGACCCCCATAGAGTTCCATTCAGAAATGTTGTGGTGTGTTTCTTATATGTCTTTAGCGTACAGCGTTTGTGATCTTGCCCGATGAGCTGTAGTCACAGCCACAATGGGGACACATAAATAAGGTGTTGGTTGTCCCACCACAATGGTTGCAACAAAACAGACAATATAAGTGTCAGATGTCAAGCAGGATCTGTACGTGCACACACAAAATTCATGTTGGTAAAAATGATCTAAACATATATATAATAAAAACAACATTGTGTGATTGGGGTGTTAAAATCTGTCCTCTGAGTTGGTTTAGTTTGATTATAGCTGATGAATAACCACACCACCTATGTGCTGACTCAGAAAGCTGCATTCTGTCCAAATGATTTGTTATTCCTTTCTTTCATTCAGCTTTGTTTTTGTTAAGTGTGTGACTTGAATACAATTAAGTAATTTAATATAGAACCAATAAATTCATTGACAAATGAACAATCTCTTTTTATTTCTCCTTTCAATTTCGATTTGCCATCCTGCCATCCCGTTTCATTGTGCCATCCCTGTTCTCTGCTATTTCTCCTCCGTTTCTCTCCAGCCATCTGTTTTGAGACTGAAGTGTTATTGAAGAAGTGGTAAAGTTATTTTACGGCTCTATTATACTGGCTCAGACTGGGCCACTCTTTACTTTAACTAATTAACTCGTAGACAGATAGGCCACATAAACCCTGCGTACAGAAGTTGCAGACTGCCACAAACTCCAAATAAAAATGTGTGTGCGCATATGAATACACACATACAGTCCATTTATTGTACATATGGCCACCTGCATTTAGACATATGCTGTATACTAATATATATACACTGTAGAAACAGTAGCTACAGTGTACTGTAATGAGCCCTGTTGTGTTTACGTCTTTGTGTGAAATTACAAATATGACTTATTTATGAAGGCATGTACAATATAAGATGATATTGTAGGTCCTATTTTATAGCAAAAATATGCCTATACAAATATTATCAGTTGACGTGTCGTTGACTAAGGTGAAAGGGTGAGTAAAGCATCAATGAGAATGACTAATGTGGAGTCTACCCTTTTTGTTCTTTTCTATACTGTAGGCCTCCGCCTCTCTATCTTCCTCACTGTCCGGCAGCATTTTGAGGGCAGACAAGCAGATCACATCCATTTCTCCTTTCTGCCAGGTTTAGCTATCAGATCTGGAGTGCTATCTTACATTGGCTGATCAGTCAGACCAACGTGCCCAGGCCTTTTGTCACAGATGAGTGTGCAAGCTAATCACTTCTTGACCCAATCATTTTCTTGCAGTGAAAAAACTTTGTCTGCACATTGGCCTTCCTATTAAAGTGAGGGGAAAGGTCTTCAGCAGTATTGAAAGGGGGGTGAAGTTATATTATACCATTGTAGATAAGGGGATGTTTGATCAGTGCAAACTGATTCTTCTTACTATAATAGTTGTAACGATAGAATATCAGCATGGCAGTGATTTGGCTCTGATGAAGATAATCACAGCTGTGCTGATATTCAGTGTTTTAACAGCAAGAGTGGGATGTTGCTTTAATACAAGAAAGGGGAAAAGTCAATTGAATACCTTTAGTTATGGCTTCGTACCTTCTCCAACCAATCATATCATCATTAATATTCAGAGGCAATTAGACTACATCATATTTGATGGAGGGAAGGGGGGGGGGGGCTGGATAATGGATAATGGAACGCTGGCTCAAAAGAGGTGGAGAACCATTGTTCTTAATTATTGTAAACATTGCTCATTTGTAATTTCTGTATATTTTCGGAAATAAATATGACATTTCATCATTGTAGACCGCAGAGAACTGTATGGTGCCGAACTCAGTAAGAAGATGTCAATTACAATATTTCCCCTAGAAGGAACTGCAATTTTTTAAACAAATGTAATTGTAAAAATTGCTAATTTGTAAGGTTAAGTATTCAGCCTTTGCTTTTTTTCCTTATAATTTGCACATAATTACCATATAATAATCATCAACCTTTAGTGAGACACCCCCCACCACAAATAATGACTTCAAAGAATGCACCATAACTATTTTCAGTGTGGTTGATGTTTTCTTACAGTTTTCGTCAGACTTGAGTGGGTAATTGAGATGAGATGCAGCATGCTCCTTCAAAGTATGGTTTGTCTGGGACATTGGGTTCAAGAAGAAAAAAAGCACGTTGGTGAGCACTTGCAGAGAACAGCAACTTTATATTTCTCTCTCTGTGATTTTGTATATCGTTAAAGCTTTGAAATTGGTCAGGCAGAGACTTTTCATTTACAAACAGACCAAACCAACCATGGCAAAAACCTTAATTGAGATTTTGAGATTTTTAAAGAAATGGAAAACATTCCGCTATGGTCAAATTATTTTTGTGAAAAGTAAATATAATTGCACCACTGATAACAATACTGATATATGCGGTCTGTGAATTATTAACAGTTACATTTTACAATTAGCTTCTTTGGAAAGTTTTAATGTTGCTTGTGTAACATTAAATATGTTTGCGTGCTACATTAACTACAATAATGTAGCATGCAAACATATACTGTATATATATATATATATATATATATATATATATATAGCATGAATAATGTCTTTCTCCTTTGACCTTTGACACATATGAGATGTAAGAACCTTAAAGGTACAGTCAGCAGGGTAATTGTAAGCTACTGTAGTACACTTTTTGTAAAATTTACCAAACATCTCTTTGCATTTTGCTAGAGTAGTTTTCCGTTCTCTGTGCGTGTTGATCAAATATTCTGATTCATCTACACAGCCATGGCTCCGTAAACAGGAGCATAAACAAAGTGGCGGACACCGTTCACAACAGCAAAGTCGTAGTAGTAGGCGCTATGCTTCACAATGTGTTTCAATGTGTGCGGTAGGGCTGCAGAAGATGAGCTTGGTTGTTTATTCTTGTTAAAGGAGCATACTCATAATCTCAATCGTCAGATGATCTCAGTGACCAGACTGCTCAGCTGATCACGGCAGAGCATGCTTTTGGCCAAACTAGTGGGTGCTTATTTAAGCGGCCTTAGCCTACACCCATTCTTGACGCTTCCTCTGCGAGCATTTTGCAATCCATGGTAAATGGGTGCATTTATATAGCACATTTATCCAAAGCAGCACTGTACAGTATCTTCCCTGACATTCACCCAGTCACACACACACATTCAGACACCGATGGTGATTGCTCACCCTGCGTTGGGCTGTCCATGTACGCGCAAAGAAAGGGCTTTCCTTTTATGTGCATGGGAAGGGCAAAGAGCTCACTGAACAGAGCCTTACCTCCAAATATAAAAAACCTTTGAAATAAAATACTTATGTTGTTTTGACTGTATTAACCCTGACTGAAACCTATTAGTTTACAATTAGCTTGCAATAGCGGACTATACCTTTAAAGATGGAAGAAATAGTGATGTTTCTCTCAAGCTATAGCATTGTTGCTCTGTTCTTCTCCAGGAGAGATCCCTCACTGCTCCTGCCCATGTCTCGCTCCCTTACAGACTCTTCCCTGCTCTCAGTGTCTTTATTCACTGTCCAGTTGAGTAATGTCACGTCAGAACAATGCCTTTTTTGTGTTAGCTCCCCGCCCCCCCCACACACACACACACTCTTTCTCTTGTGTTGTCTTGCTCCCTCTCTCCCAACCTCCCCCCCCCCCTCCTCTCTCTCTCTCACACACACACACACACACACACACACACACACACATACACTCAATATCTCTTCTGCCTTTTAGAAATAATACTGCTCAATGGGAAGGAACAATAGAAAACAACATGCCATTTTGGATGGATGAGTAAATTGATGCATGGAGAGATGGATGAGTGGATGTAACCTGACGTGCCAGATGGCTTGTTAGACACACGTCCATCTGGGGATCCGTCCATCGAAACAGATTTTTTTTTTTTTTTTTTTGTCAGTTGATCAGATTTACCATTTGAGTGTCTGTTGTTGTTTTCAAATCTTTTTCGCTGTCGGTACACCTTCACCTAGCACTGCCTGGCCAGGCACCTGCATATTCACTATATTGCCAAAAGTTTTGGGACGCCTGCCTTTACATGCACATGAAGGTTAATGGCATCCCATTCTTAATCCGTAGAGTTTAATATGGAGTTGTCGCACCTTTTTCAGCTTTAATGGCTTTAACTCTTCTGGGAAGGCTGTCCGCAAGGTTTAGGAGGATGGTCACGGGAATTATTGACCATTCTTCTGATTTTATGAGGCCTACGACTTTGTGGCTGAGTTTCTGTTGTTCCCAATCGCTTTCACTTTGTTAAAATACCACTAACAGTTAACCGTGGAATATTTAGTAGTGAGGTTATTTCACGAATGGACTTATTGCACAGGTGGCAACCTAGCACAGTACCACGCTTGAATTCAGTGAGCTCCTGAGAGCGACCCATTCATGCTGTATGCCTTGGTGCTTGATTTTATACACCTGTGGCCATGAAAGTGATTGGAAAACCTGAATTCAATGATTCGGAGGGGTCTCCCAAAACTTTTGGCAATAAAGTGTACAGTACATCCGATCTACTTCGCGCTTATTCTACAACTCGCACGCTCAGGGCAAGTTACTTTCGGTCCCACACACACATCTAAAGACACGTGTGGATTGAGCCTTTGAGGTTGCAGCACCCACATTTTGTAATGCTCTACGCAAACCACTAGGATTGGCTGATTCTGTTGAATCTATTAGGAGGCCGCTAAAGACTCACTTTTTTAAACAGGCAGAGTATGTTCTATTATATGCTTTTATTATTTCTTTTATTAGTATTATGATGTATTTTCTAGTGTATTGTTCCTATTCCTACTGTCTATTGGATTTGTTTCTACACTGTTATTCTATTATTAAAAATGTGAAGCACTTTGTGACCATTGTCTGTGAAAAGCGCTATATATGATGACACCAAGGTGGTGGGGCTCATCTCTGGGGGGGACGAGTCTGTCTACAGGGACAAGGTGGAGCGGCTGACAGACACAAAAACCAAGGAGCTTATAATAGACTTCAGGAAAAAGAAAACAAACATTCAACCACTAATAATCAATGGGGACTGTGTGGGGCGGGTGGCAGACTTCCACGTCCTGGGAGTCCACACTGAGGAGGGTCTAACCTGGAGCAGGAACACCTCTGAGCTGCTAAAAAAGGCCCAGCAGAGACTGTATTTCCTGAGAGTACTCAGGAGGAACATCATCACACAGAGGCTGCGGTTCCCGCTGTCTCAAAAAAATCCAGAACATTTGAAAGGACACCTCTCATCCAGGCCACCCTCTGTTCGAACAAACAGACTCAAAAACAGCTTTTACCCATCAGCAATAACTATAATCAACGCTGCTGAATTGAACTGAACTGATTGAGGGAGTGGTGCAATAAGTGTGACTGTGTACGCGTATATGAATATGTATATGAATGCCTGCTGTTTTTAGATACTATTTATTACCATTTTAAGTTATATTGTAGGAATGCACTGGCTGCACTTTGACATTTCGTTGTACATGTGACAATGACGATAAAGTATTCTATTGTATTCTATAAATAAACGTTACATCATTTCTTACCTAAACCACGGCCGTATATATTTCTGCCAAGATGACGCATATTGGTTAGATCTATTGATATTCAGACTCACGATGACTCTTGATTCTTGCTGGGAAGCTAAACTGAAGCTTGCGATATCCGGATGGATGGGCTAGCTCGTCCAGATCTCCTCGACCTTATCACTAACCCCCATGTTTCCCTCATCCACTATTCACTGTACACCTTCTGCCTCTCCTTTTTCTCCTTTTCTACTACTGTACCTTTACTTAATCTAACCATCCATCTGGGTTGTCATCATCACATCCACCAGCTACCCACCCATCTCTCCATCTAACGATCCAGCCATTAATCAACCATCCATCTGTATACACACTGCATACACACTTCCATCCACCCGTCCATCCATATTTTTTAGTTTCTTAGTTTAAAAAGTCAAGATGAAGGTGTGTGTGTGTGTGTGTGTGTGTGTGTGTTGAATAATGATTGGTCAAACTAATCAATGCTTGATTAATATTCATTCGTTTAGCCGTGGCAGAGGGGCGGGGCTAACAGAACGCTTCCTCCTCAGGATTGATTATGGACAGCTAGCAAGCCCATGCTAACTATGCATCACACACACACACACGCACATACAGGTGACCTTGAGATGCTGCACTTGCCTGTAGACATGTTAGCTTACAGGCAGTTGTGTTAAGCGGACCTTTGCAGTGACAGACACACAGACAGCCTCTTCTTTCCCTTTATTATCTCCTATAGATAATCTCTCCTTTCTTCAAGGGGTTCCTGTCTTGTGGTAACTTGTTGGTTGGATCGGTGGTATTCAACCATGGTCCTGGGGACCCCATGCCATTCATATGAATCAGGTATGTTGGAGCAGAGAGACAACCAAGACGTGCAGGCAGTGGGTCCCTAGAACCATAGTTGAATAATACTGGGTTGGACCGTTTCAGTTTCGGCAACGTGTGTTATGCTGTGTGCTTCACTCCCATTGGTAGTCGCCATGTTGCATCGCTAAGTATTTGCATAAAACAGACCCTATAGTCTATCTTAGCCCCGCCTAGTTGGCTTTGGAGTGGCTACTTTTCTCTTGTCGTTGTAGGTAGACAAATATCATTGAAAATGAATGGCAGTTGGTCGTTTGTCGTCCGTGTGAACGCTTGGTAAAAAACTGGCAAACTGCCATTAATAATATGTGTCGAATGCACCACATTAATTAAGTTCATTAAGGAAAACTGACGAAAAATGTTCATCGACCCTTTTTCCCATGACACAATGAGACGTTGACGAGATGAAAACAGTTTGATAATAAAAATGATGACTAAATTCAAGCTGTAATTTTGTTGACGAGACAAAACATTAGCGGTATAACTTCAGTTTAACAGCTTCCTGCGCTTGATTTAGCATAACTGCACAAATAAGCAGGCAGCACAATGTTAAAGATGGCTGGCCAGTTTACAGATTAATGCAGTAACAGATCAACAAATATATTGTACAGGTGCTATCATTTTGCTCTACAGTAGGACATACGAAATTACTGAAAGCATAATTAGAATAAAACTTGTCATATTGTGCTACAAGGCTGAAATTAAGGAGTATGATTTGAAAGGACAAAATAACTTGGCTGAAATAAATGGCTAGTAAATAAATACATTAATGCATCGAGCTACGTAAGGAGGGAGGGAGCAGGCTGTCGCAACCGTGTAGCTTACGACAAGGGACTGTGTTAGGCCTGGTTCATAGTCTACGTAAGCCTGACTATGAACCAGGCCTAACACAGTCCCTCTCATGTGTTATTGCTTAAGTAACAGTACTTTTACTTGAGTACAGATTTTGGCTACTCTACTCAGTCAGGAACCCCTCCATTCACGGTGAATTCAATCAAACTTCCCTATTATTTATATAATAAATTCCTTCCTTTATCTCACACAATCACAATGTTTACGATAAGAAATGCACGATGTACACTATTGTCGTCATCTTGGGGGAATTTACAGCTGGCCGCTGATGGCCTGATTGCTCTCCTCACTGTTGAAACACTTTTGCCTTTAGACGTTTCAGAACGAAATTAGAGAATGCGAGCTCGGGATCTGTGGGCGTGTACAGACCCTGTTGATTGACATCTCCCTGACTCCCCTGTCAATCAGAAGTTATTCCTGTGCATTTACAGTTTTTATTTTATTGTTATTATTAACCCCAGGTGTGTTTTTCTTTTTGTATTCTATATTAATGCTTGTAATGTGTATTTTCTACTGAAAGGCAATATTTTCCCATAAAATAAGTTGCTTTTGATAGAATTTCTACTTTGTCTTTGTAAAAAGTGTTCGTACGTGCGCGTGTGTCCAGGAACTGAAGAGACAGAGCAAAATGTCTGGTCCAATCAAGTTGTGTATTTCTCAGCGTGTGGCCATGTTTTAGGTTAACTAATAGCACGGCTGTGGCCTATAAATCATCACAACACATAAAAATGAAACTGTTGCCTAGATAGAGAGGATAGCCCTGCGCCAGCACTTCTTCTTAACGTGTGTGTGTGCGTGTGCGTGCGTGTGCATGTGTAAGTACATGCACAGATACGTGGATCTTTTAATAAAAAGGGAAAAAGAAAAAGAACAAAAAAAAACATCATGAAGATGCCTGTTGTTTTGTCATCTGTGGAACTTTATGTAATTGTGACTATATGTACAATAGGTGTGTGTGTGTGTGTGTGTGTGTGTGTGTGTGTGTGTGTGTGTGTGTGTGTGTGTGTGTGTGTGTGTGTGTGTGTGCGTGTGTATGCGTGTGTGTGTTTGTGTGTGTGCGTGTCTGCGTGTGTGTGTGTATGTGTGTGCTTGTGTGTGTGTGTGCGTGTATGTGTGTGGCATGCTAGTCTAAATCTAAACTATAGTCTATATCCAAATCTAAAGTGAAATTGGGCTTTTCAGACATATCTGTCTAATTAAGTGAATTACTATTGGATTATAGGGTATGATATATAAGCCAATAAAATGTTCTAGATATAGCTTAGCATACAGTACAATGTGGGTTAATATTAGTGTTCTTGCTTAAGTTGCCTTTTGACAGTTACTATATGGTCTGAGGGTTGTCCTTATGTTATCCAAAGCCAAAGCAACCTATTAATGTTTAACCAGGAGGTATTGTGGAACTGGATGCTTTGAAACCAGATCTTTATTGCTGAAAACAACAGGATATGCTTGCCTGTGGTCTAAATTAAGACACTACTTAATAAAGCAATGTATAAAACATGAGCAATGTCCTTTTTTAAGTTTTGAACCGTCTTTTTTGCATTAAGATGGAGAATAAACAATACTGTAGTAATATTTATCTATGACCATTTGTTACATGCTGTCTTATTGAGTCTAAAATAAATACAATTGTATGAAAATATATTTTCTTGTCACAAGACCATTTAGCTGTACAGAATATACAATTATGTGCACATAATACATATATAAAAAGTGTCATGAATGAATAGAACTGTGTCATTCCGTCATCACTTATTGTGAATGGTGTCTAAGCTCATTATTTGCACTGATTAGCATTCAAAACACTGAGCGGGGGAAGCCCCCAAACCCCAAGTGCTCTGGTTTCAGTGATAGTTTTATTTAGGATGTTAGGATTTAACAAGTTTTAGCTAAATATGTATGTCAAAAAATAATAATATCAAGGAATTACATTTCTGCTTCATTCTAGTTTTTAAATAATATAGCATAATAGTATTATAATATTATAGATTTATTTAATGTATAATAGCTGGTGGATTTAGACTATGAATATGAAAATACAATACAACCTGAATACATTTTGTGTTTAACGATATGGTGCACAATCAACACTTACAACAAAATAATAAATACTTAGTACAATTTTTATTAAAATAGTAGTCAAAGAAACAAACAATATTTTACTATACTTATATATTATAGTATAATATTTTACTAAAAACTGTAAATATTAAACTCAAAATAAATATGTCAACATAGCAATAGCTAAATCCTAATGCTACTTATAATGTCACAATGCTGGAGACAGGCACATCACAGGTGCCCAGAATATAGTCTCTTTTCATGGTTGACATTTTGTTCACCACTTTAAAGCGAAGTGACCGCTGACAGATGTCTTTCTTTGTGACGCCGTCGAAAAAGAAGTCCTCGTTGAAAATAGGGTTGCGGCTCTTCCTGATGACCGTGCTGCGTTGCTTCTGGAGCTTTCCAGGAAGGAGTGTGAGGCCCACGCTGCAGTTGATGCTCTTGGGGTCTACAGAGAGGGTGTAAAGCCCCTCTGCACTGATCAGCCGAACTCGTAGTCTCTGGTTATCAGGACAATACTCTGCTGACAGGCGCAAGCTACCGGCTTTCCCCAAGGGCACCATGCTCTCCTCCACCACACTCTCCCTGTGCAGGCTCATGTCCATGGAATACAGGCTGGGCGGCGCCAGGCCAAAGACATTAGGCAGAGCCTCCACATGCCCGCCCGACACCCGTCGTGCCACGTTGGGGCTGGTGTCTGTAGAGCTGCTCTCCTCCGTGGAGAGGGAGTTGTTCCTGGATGTCAGCGCCTTCCTCATGTCCCTGGAGAGCAACCGCTTGTGGCTCAGCGCCTTGAAGACAGAGGTGTCCCGGGCCAGCAGCGGCGAGCTGAACGGCGAGGACTCCGCGGAGGACGTGTTGTCGCTGTCCAACGTGCCCTGCCTGCTCAGGGAGCAGCTCCTCGGGGACAGCCTGGCCGTCAGAGCGCTCAGGCTGAAGGAGGAGGTGGAAAAGCTGTGTGAGGTGGAGGAGGAGGAGGAGTGGGAAGTGGAGGGGAAGATCTGGCTGAACGTGCTGGACCTGCTTCTGGGCAGCGGCAACGGGAGAGACCCAGGCTCCGAGTGGAACAGGGACTCCTTCCTTCGGGTGTGGGGGCTTTCCAGCAGGGTGCAGAAGCCGTAGCAGGTCTGCGCTTTGGCCATGTGTGGCAGCGACAGGGCCGCCTGGCTCTGAGGGTCAGCGTTGGTGCTCTCCTCGTCGGTGGTGTCGTAGGGGCTGTCCTCCACACTTTCCACCTGGATGATGGTCGGGACGAGGGGCTCACCGCAGGACCCCTCTGGTACGGGACCTCCAGCTTCACATGGGGACACCCTGATAACAGGGGCGCCTCCATTCTGGTCTACACTCCTGGTCTTGGGTAGCGATGGGATCTTTGGAGGGATGCAGAACTCTGGTATGTTGTCCGGGGTGATGATGTGAGGACACAGGGAGAGACGCGTCTGTTTGCTTGCCTTCTCTCCGAACATTTGACCAATCCTGAAGGTGTATTCTGTTGGCAGTGGCAGACTGATTCTCTCAAATGACACACGGATCTTCTCAAGTATCCACATAAATCTTCTGGCACAAATTCAACTATGCAAATAAGTGAAAAACTTCACATTACCGCTATAGGTTCTTGGTAGTGTTTTTTTCCAAATAGAACACTAATATAGTCAATGGTGGAATATTCTTACCCTAATAAAATGGAGATGTGAGTAAATCCATTAGATTTCCCAATGCACAATGGTCAAACAACTCAAGTAAGATATTGTTCAGAGTTCCGAGGTTCCCTTTGCAACACACTCTCTCCACAACGGCAGCTTATCTGTTTTAGTTTGAGAGCTGCAGTCGATTTAAATAACATTGAACGGTAGAGAGAAAGCTAGTGAATGAAACACCCCCCCCCCCCCCCCCCCCCCCCACACTCCAGCTCAAACTGGATCCTCCCTTTTTTCTTTGCCACCTACCTGTTCCCATGGAAATTCTCAAACTACAACAGAACACAAACCCCCCACAGTAGCTAGTTGGAAGAGGCTAGATAAGCATATACTTTCCAAACTAACAACTGTGTTTGACAAAAGTAAGCTTTAATTAGACTATTTGATTTTCCATCACATGAGATGGTGTGTGTGTGTGTGTCTGCAGGTGCATGTGTGTGTTTGTGTGACCTTGGTTAGCAATCGCAAACAAGGTAAAATGATAAGATTGTGGTTCAGGACCAATTTAGAACATATGAATTGCAATTTGATCTTAAAAGTTAAAGTTAAATAAAAAACATTAGGTTAAATGTTTTTTAAGAAATATGAGTCTGTAATTATTTCATAGCTTCCACAAACAAACGTAGATTCGTAGTAGTAGTTGGCATTTTTGTTTGTTTAGCTATTGGTCCTAGTTTGTGTATTCTATTTTGCAACTAATATGTGCAGGTCGCTCCACAATATAATAGCAACTATTTGACATTTGAGTAAACTTGATATGTCACTACCAACATTATGTTAGTACCTCCCTCTTCTGGAAAAGATGAACTACTGTAGCATGTACTAAACGACTAAGCCTACTGTATTTATGAACATCAGAACATTAATTATAGTATGCGTACTAAAAGAAACAGTGGATGTAGCATGAAACAATACATCTTAATGTAAGAACACCTTCACCCCACCCCTTATTCAAAATGACCAACAAGAACCAACAAGAATAAAAGTGCAACAACAGACTGAGGCAGGAGTAGCGAGCGAGGATTGACACTCTGTGGCATGCACACTCACATACCATGACACACACAGAGGACATACTAGCCCTTTGATGCACAACATCGTGCGTTTTAGTTTTTATATCTTTGCAATACAGTAATATCATTGTTTTAGTATTCCAGGCATTCCTCAATTAACATGTTTTTGATCATCACAAATTGTTATTTACAATTTTCCTTTCTTACAGGCAGTGGGCTGCAGCAGGTGGAGGGGCAGTGCTCAGGCCAGGCAGTGGGCTGCAGCAGGTGGAGGGGCAGCTCTCGGGCCAGGCAGTGGGCTGCAGGCAGGTTGAGGGGCAATGCTCAGGCCAGGCAGTGGGCTGCAGGTATGTGGAGGGGCAGCGCTCGGGCCAGGCAGTGGGCTGCAGCAGGTGGAGGGGCAGTGCTCAGGCCAGGCAGTGGGCTGCAGGCAGGTGGAGGGGCAGTGCTCAAGCCAGGCAGTGGGCTGCAGCAGGTGGAGGGGCAGCGCTCGGGCCAGGCAGTGGGCTGCAGGCAGGTGGAGGGGCAGTGCTCAAGCCAGGCAGTGGGCTGCAGGTAGGTGGAGGGGCAATGCTCAGGCCAGGCAGTGGGCTGCAGGCAGGTGGAGGGGCAGTGCTCAGGCCAGTAAGTGGGGTGCAGGCAGGTGGAGGGGCAGTCCTCGAGCCAGGCAGTGGTTGGTCATTGACACTTGCTGGTGCAAACTCAGACTCTGTAAAAACCTCCCGATTGAAAGGATGGATTCCACTAACCCTAAAACCTGCCTGAATGTTCAGAGGTGTTGCTGCAAGTGGGTCTGCTGTGGAGATAATCTCTGGAATATCATAATATGTAATCGTCTTCCCATCAAGGATTCACAGGCAGTGTTTATTTGTTTTTTCAATGGCCCATAAACTGACCGATTAAGTGGTTGAAGGCGATGTGAGCAATGTGGAGGGAATGGGAGCAAGACAACACCATTGTCCTTGGTAAGATTAAGGCCCTCGATAGACAAATTTTATTTTTGGTGCAAATTGTGAAACAGCGCCCACTAGGAGTTGTGAGCTATGTAACAACAAACCGGTGTGATACCCGGTTTCTCCTAGATTAGAGTTCAATAATTATCAGGTATATATATATATAGATAGATATAAGTTATGTCTGTCAAAAGCACTGACAAACATATTTAAAATATTAAATGTATTATTGTTTGGTCCAAATCGCTGTTAAAGTCATTATTTTAACAAAATTGTTTTTATAGTATGTTTTAATTTTCATCAAAATCACACTTGCATATACAGTAGCCTACATGTGTCGTTTTTGAGCCATGTTTGTACATTGATGTAGTACAAAAAAAAAGTTTGTTCAAGAAAGAAAGAAAGGAAACATGAAAATAATGATGTGTAGTAATCAAAAATAAGACATGTAATGAATACTGGAAATTTTTAATTACTAAATTAAATTAAATTATTTTTAAAGATATAGCAAATAAACACTTAGCTATACGTGAAAATACATAGGAAATTAATATGATGAAATTGTTGACCCATGCATTAGAAGGGGTTTGCGTACCTTGTACATCTAGGAAATGGATCAAATAATAAAATAATCATAAAATAATAATAAAATACACCTATTGGGGGCGTTGTTATCTTGTAGTTTGCGTGAAAATCCAATAGAGGGCAGTATATGGTTATATAAAACGTGGATGATGCCAGACCACATTCTGTAGGAGAATAAGCATATAGGTTGACATTAACAATAGCCTATTGCCTGGTGATTTTAGTGTGCTTATATATGTACTGTACAATTCCAAATGCTTCCAAATACAGATCCACGTCAATGTGGATTTCAAAATATATAACGCATATATATTTGACAATATAGATTACATTTTGATTGGTATTCATCACAACTGGTTATTTTTGTCTGTGTCTATATGGACCGTATTTTGTATTAAAAGTATGTCCAGGCCTTTGATACCAGCCTGATTTCAAGAATAAATTATCCTCTTTCCGGTGGAAATTCAATTATGAATTACACTGAAATGAACTCGTGTTAAAACACATATCGGCCGTGACTAGACATTTTTCGACATTCTGTTTGTGTCAGATTGATCTTTTACTGCATAGCCGCTGGACATGCAATGTCATCTTCCATTTGCCATTGATCCTGTCAAAGTCGAGTCACTTAATCTTTTTTTTTTTTTTTTGGTTTGCTGACAGGCTTGTTGCATTTACACTTCATTGCAAGTATCCAATGGAGTATATCACACACGCGTGCGCGTACACACTCTCGAGCGCACGCGCACACATACACGAGGGACACTTGCCGGTGGAAATATTGCTGAATGTTTAAATGGGCCATAATTGCTGATGAATCAACTGTAGTTTGTATTGTACATCATATTTGTAAATCACCATCATGTAGACTACGTGACGCGCCTCCTTTTTCCTCTGCGCACCAAAAATTTGATCTTTTTTTTTTTTTTTTTCCCCCACTGTACGATTAACGAGGAGGGGCTTGATATCGTGGAAGCTGCGAGGGAGAGCAGAACTGCTTGCAGTGACTGAGTCGCCTACATCCAAGCCAGCTCGCATGCATAACGAGTAGCCTAACATATATCAGGTAGGACTTTTCATTATTGTATTGCTGTGGCACGTTTTGGACGTTATATAGCAATTGTTTTGACACGATGGGGTTTTTGGCAGTCAAAATGTCAGTAGGCTATACTTCCATGTTGGCTGAGAGGCTCAAAAGCGCTGAAGGCATTACAAATGTACAGGCTGGAGACGATCCCTTCACATTATTCGCGTGATGGCTAGCATGACACTATCGTCACGTTTTCTTGGTATCTTTGCTGATTTGTTGATCATCGATTTGCTTAATCTTTTATCACCAGTCTGTCAAAATTGTTCCCATCGTCTAAATGTGACAGATTGCACCTGACATCGACAGAGATTAATATTGCATTGCCCTACTTGGCGTTCTAAATATATAGACATGGACTTCAAAGAGAACAGATAACACAATATCATATATTGTCTTGCCTGTCCATCATGTGCTGAAGAAGAGTCAGAACTTAAAACGGCCGGACCTGACATATTGTAGCCTAAATCATAATACTAAATAAAATAAAAGTTTTAATCCCTTCAATGGTTCATTGGTTTATGATAGGCCTAATGTAACGAAGTGTTTTGTATCACTGATGAACATAAATAGAACTCAGGATTAGAGGCATGTGATCATTTCACACTCTTTAGGACAGGACAAACCTAACCATGTTTGTATTTTAGGTTTTTACCATAGCCTTATTCTTTTTTCATGCTTGGTTTTACATGTTAACCTCTGCAGATGAAGCTCTTGGTTTTTTTATGAAGCAGTTTCAATAGCATCTTGTCTGTGTGTGTGTGTGTGTGTGTGTGTGTGTGCGCGTGTGTGTGTGTGTGTGTGCGCGTGTGGGTGGGTGGGTGGGTGGGTGTGTGGGTGTGTGTGTGTCTATCTTGATTGACATGCTTTACCTGAGCATGTCACTCAGTAAATCTATAATAGTCATACTGTAGCTGCTGTCTGTAATCATCTATTACAGTATCTATGTAGGGTTAACAATGCTACAGTACACTCCTCTAAGGGGCTTTGAAAGAAGGCATCCTCCAGTTGCATAACATTCAATTAAATGAGGTCAAGAGGTGGACTCTTCATTGATTCAAACCATGTGACAGGTCTTAAGCAAATGCAAGATATTCATATTGCATTACTAATTAGCCCATATAGAATTGTATCCAACCTTCTCAGTTAAAATCTGCTTCTAATCATGATGTTGATAATGATGATGTCTTTATGTGTAGCCACTTTCCTCTCTACAGTGTGAGAGGCATTCAGTTTTTTTAAATAACTGGTCAACCACTTTAATCAATGTGTCCGTAAATGATGTCAAACTAATGGTTCTATATTTAATGTGTAATGAAATGGGTCAAGCTGGATTAGAACAGTTATCAGAATGCAGTACATGAGGCAGAGCGGTTAACAAATAGCTTTTATATGTCTATAAGACGGAGCTGATTAAGGAACTAATTGAATAAACTGGATGTATGTGATTAAATTAATTTCAAAATCTTCTCTCTGGATTGTCTGTAGATTTAAAGTACAGTATATACAGTATATATGGTATAATCATGTGTGGAAAATATGAACCAAATATTTGTCCAGACATTCCAGAGTAAGAGTACCTCTCACACACCACTGTATGGTGATATAATTAGATCTCAGCAGCACATCACCAGCTCCCATGCAGCATGCATCTGCTAGCGGCAGCTACAGTTCACCTCAGCTAAACACAGGACTCTGTTTAATATAACACATTCTATTTTTTTATTAGAGAAGTATTCACAACATGATGCAGTGCACTTCTAATGCTTTTTAATACCATTACTATAAGGAAGCAGTGACATATGGTTCACAATGCTTGTTCGTGACTGTATTTAATTCCCAAACACCGATCATGTTTTCTTTTTGGAGACATAATAAATATAATAAATATATCATAAACAAAAACACATTTGTAGTTTTCACACTGTAGTTGTTTACTGTATTATTTTATGCTGGTTATGCTTTTAAAATATATGTTTTATGTGCTGATGGACAGCTCAGCCCTTTCATGGTTCAAAAGTATTATAACCACTAACTGTTCAAGATTAGGCCCACCTCTAATCTTCTAAATTACTATACAGTAGCTTTTCATTTGGAAGTGATCATTAAGTTGAAGTAGGTAGTCATAAAGGGTTTGCCTAATGCTTTTTGCCATCGCCATTATCAAAGTAAGGAACATATTTAGGTCTCTGCTTTAACAACATTACATTTTTCATAGAAATATTGACTTAATACCCAACTTCCAGTGAGTCACAGGACCCGAGCAGTCTTGGGATGTGCCGCATGCCTGCATATTTTCGCCCCCACTGTGGGGGAACAGGACCGGAACATGCTTTAGTATTCACGTCCCATCTGCGACTATTTGCACATTGCAAAATTAAAATGTGGTGAAAAGCTACTAACTCATAATGTACATTCCTGCTTGACAACACCAACCAGTAATACAAAGCCACTTAACACCAAAGTGAGCCTTGTTCATGTTTCGCCGCAGCATATTAGAAAGTGATTGTCTTCACAGCTGTTACATTTGCTTTGTCATGGAGGATAACATTCCTGGATGGAATTCCCCTCGAATGGTTTAGTGTGCAGCTCGGAACGTCAGGGCTTTGAGAGTCATTGGAGAGTATGACTTGTTGAACCATATTTAATACATTGCAGTAGGCGGTGAACACCAACAAGCCTTCTGCTGTCTGTACGGCTATAACCCGGTCTTTTGTGTCCCATGTCTTCCAATGAAATGGATCTTTTCTATGTATTTTCTCAGTGCTGTCTTTGTGATTACAACGTCCTCTGACTCGCCCCCAGATATTTTCAATAGGCCAACAGAGCCAGATGTAACCATAATCAGATCACCCACTGCTTTCTCCTCCCCCACTTACTAGGCCAGGGAGTATCCAGTGCAAACATCATTTCTACTCAGAATTGTGTCATCCTAACTGATTTCCAGACAGTTTTACTATGTTGAAGCAATACTTGACTTCATTCATGATCCTTGTACATAATGCGGAAAGAAATAAGTGGGGTGGGGTGACCAATGAAGAACAAATGTAAAACATGGCAGCAATCCTATATCAGTGGAACATGCATGATATCTGGTGCTATTCGGTCCAAACTATCAAGGCTGTGCCTGTTATTCTGAGCAATAACTAAGAAGTAGGTCGCTAGATGCACGTGTGGTGTGGCACAGGTAAAAAACAGCTATGCAGGACCATTGACAAGCCATTGTGACAGATGCAGACAGTGCAGGAGCATGACGTCAATACAGAACGACAAAAGCCTTTTATAGAAGGGATGTCTATGGGGAAGACACCCAAACTATTAATATTATGGGGACAAATAATTATTTTTTCCAATTTCAAAGATGTTAAGACTATCTGTGCAATCAATCGTTTGTAAGTCATTTAACGCATTTGATTGCCTACCGTGGTTTGTGGTAGTTCATGTGAGTCTATATGACTTTCTGCTTCTAGATGTCATAGTAGAGCATCAGCATGTAATGCGTTATATGCGAGAATGACATTACACATGTCATTCTCTGCTTATAGGATGCAATTACTCCACATTACTGTATCTTTACATAGGAAATAGTTGGTAGCTGCAATATTACGTTTGAAATAGAACACATTTAATATTGGTGAGGAGGTTATGTTGAATGAAAGATGTTGATTGGAACATCTTACTGGCACTAATTCTTGAATACAGACAAATGTCATAACATCATGGGAATGCCCAGGACATAATGTGTTTCCCCATAGGGTAATTGATTATCTGTGGTGAAAAGTATGGCACATGTTTTGCATTTCAGTAAAATGTTTCATGTGTGTTCAATTTAACTACAGTACACTGAATTTGGGTACATACAGTATCATTCATTGATCACACCTGGAGTCCCTGGGTCATATTTTGTAGATTCCTAGTTTACCCCTGTTGCAACACATAATAATGAAATGGTTCTTACACAGTTCCAACTGCTACTATGAGTCATTATGGCCTTTACAAAGACCTATACATCAAACAGAGGTGAATACTATAGCACATGTGCTGCATATAATAGGATTGTGGTTGTTTGTGTATTATTAATGGGCAGCTTGTTGTAACCTGCCCATGCATTTGCATTGCAGCTTAAATTAGAAGCATCTTGTACAGGTGGATGCTTTTTCAGTAAAAAAAAAGAAAGAAAACTAAATAAAAGGAAAGTAAAATCAACCTGGCGGCTATCACAGACAATCACAGCACAGTAAATATCTAGAGTTGGAAGAGGTACAAACCACAATAGCATAAAAAAGAAACTAAACAGCTTGTAAGCAGGCTGTGTGCTTTACCATGTGTTTGAAGACCAAAGAAAGGCGACAGATTACATCACATTAGAATATTTTGCATTTGAAAATACTACTACAGTTTGTACACTGTACAGTATACTATACTATATAAAGTTTTAGGATTTTATATCAAATGACTTTTCCTAATAAAATTAACAATAGCTATACGTGCACACTCATATATTGCTCACTTTGTTTAATATAATTGCATTCATAAAGCAGATGTTTTTTATTCAAAGACCCAGTAGAACATTTAAATAATCTTTGCCCATTTATATTTATATGACTTGTAATGTTACTCTTATATAAAAGCATTAGGTTATAGCTTGTCTTACTGCAATCTATAAATTACCTTTAATGGAACTCTTAGATAAAAGCATTAGGTTATATCTCTTCAACCATGTTTCCTTCAAGTGTTATAGTGTTTAATTTAATTTGACAGAACAAATACAGTCTCTCTACTGATATTAAACTCTAAAACACATGCCCTCAATATATAACCACATATACATCTCCTTCCGTCAAACTGCAAATGAGTCTCGGTATGTACAGTTTAGTGGATGTTACTTTTGGCAAGAACCCCCGAGCCACCCCAACTGTTCACTTCAGCCGGTGCCGTCTACCGTGGGCTGCTTACGCCTCGGTGGATGCCAGCCGTAAGTGTCATGCTCTAAGAGTGGTTGCCACCCCCCCATCAGCATTCTGGGAGTGCTGTTCACTGGTACAGGCTTCCTCTGGGTGCTACAGCAGCCAGAGGTCAATGACAGCAGGGCAGAGAGCTGACAGATTGAGCCCCATGTCATTGATCTGCATTAATGACACATCACAGTTTAGTGGGGGATGGGGGGGTGGGGGGGCGTTCCTACACTGAAAGCTGAGCATTTGCTATTCGAAGCTGGTCTTAGCTGCTGACACTATTGCTAACATGACGATATTGAATCATTGTTGCTATAATCTGCGTAGGCCTATAAATGTCCGAGAGGGATAAGGCGAAGGGCCTGGGGAGCTTGGCAACGCTGTGGGGGGAGAAACCAAGAGCTGGCACAGCATCTGGACTGACATGCGACTGAAACAACAGCTCATAAACTAATTGCAATGATACTGTCTGTCGCTGAGCTGCACTGTTGATCATAATCGGGGAGGAACGACAAGACTGTGCTTTAGAATCGAGGTTAATTGAGGCCCTGTCGGGCTCCGTCTGCGCGCTGTGGCTGTCAGACTGTTTGCTTCACGGCTGCCCGGGGATGAAGACTCTCCTCTCCCAATAGCAGCACGGAAATTACTCTTGTCCTGCGCTCTGATCCTCTGCAGGCTGCTGGTGTTGCTGAGCTAGCAGGATCTCTCTCTCTCCCCCCCCCCCCCCTCTTCCCCCCTCCTCCTCTGGTTTATGGCTACATGGTGTCAGCAGCACCTACAGTACACTCTCCAAGAAGAACTGCGAAACGCCCTGACAGTCGGTAGAGTAAATGTGTTCATATTAGACCGACAGAAGCACTTGTATCATCCGGACCGTGTTGTGTTGTGTTGTGTCACCCTATAGCCGTGTAACTCAGGATATCAGCAGTGACCTTGTCTTAAGGGCAGACATCTTCTCTGGTTTCCCTCCGTGGAAGTTGACATCTAGGATTACCAGAGATTGCCCTGGTTTTTCAGAGTGATAAAAGGTGATACATTACAAATCCTGGGCCAGTATACTGTTGTTCAATGGGATTACTGTGGGGATGAAAGGCAAATTAGCCATGCAATGCTGCAGCATTCCATGCAACCAGTGTAATATTGTCACAGTTACGTATGTGCTGGAACATGCTGTATGTGGGCACATGTATTGCTTGTGCCAGGAGGTGCCTACATCTATCTGAGTGAGTGCCAGATAGCAACAGGGAGGTGATTCATAATATTCCTTGGCACCCTTGTATTAGGTTTTAATCTACCGGCACGTATTGTGTAGTGTTAGTTCTTGGTAAACCCTGAATAGACAATGATGGAGTCCTTAATGTTGTTTGTGTGCACTACAGACAGTCTGGTATTCAACTGATAATGCAGCTTTTTACTGAATGTTAATATTATGGGTAACTGTTTAATGCATTACTACATACAGAAGTACTGTACCTCATTCATTGTAGCTGTCGACAAAGCATATTCTAGTGAAATAATAGCCCTATACCTACCTGCTTGACCTCAAGTGAATGCATTGATGCTGCTTTGTGATTTCAGCTACATCTGTTCTCCTTTTCTTCTCTATCAGCATGAATGGTTGCAGCTGGCATATGAATACATGAGAAGACCATATTCATGGGGAACTATTACCAATATTGTGTTCTTTACTTTAATGTCCTGTTAATGAAACATGTTGCGCATTATCAGAATAACGCGGAAACATATTCTTTTGTGCACACTTATTCAGCAGTGGTCTGTTTTAATTACATACTATGCAATTCACAATAGTCAACTGACAGTATACAACATAGCCGAGACATTCATCTTTTTGTGATACATAAAAGGGGATTTTTGGCACATTTTTGTCCCTCATCTTCCTATCTCTCCAACAATATAGTCATTGTTTCTGATCAAAATCAATCAAATGAAATCAATCAGTTCATCTTAGAGATTTGTTGATTTTTACATAAGCAAAACCAATGGAACCATTCAGAATCTTGACTCTTTTGTTAGTTATTTTAGTTATTTTCTTATTTCAATGAGAGATTACATTTGCATCCTGGTTTGATTCAGCGACGTTTGTTGAGCTTGGTTCCTAACAATCATCGCATTAGGACCAGCACCCCCATACACCCACATGTCTGCCTCAGCTCAGCTCAGTTTTTTCACTGCTCCTAATATTTTACCCAAATGTGAGTGTGCCTGTGTATAAAATGAGCGACCGTGTTACCTTCTTGCAACCTTCGCCATCTGCTCACACTTACTACATGACAGCTGGGAGTCTGTCTGTCGAGGCTTCAGATACCACGCACGCACACGGACACACACGGACACACGCACACACACACACACACGCAGGGCCTATGAGCTGTTAGCCAATGGTCAGGTGGCTGCCCACCCACATGGCTACTCCTGCTATTCCATAGCAACGAGAAGAGTCTGGCGACCATGGCGGTTCATAACACCGCCAGGTGCATGTGCCAGCATTGGGTCAAAGGTCACCCCAGCAGGCGCTGGCGCCTTGCTAGCGATCATGTGCAGCCGACGCGTGCCTCGGTTTCCGTGTTAATCCTTAATTTTCTCTGGTTTGCATGTGCCGCATATGACTTATCTGTGCCGCTCGCTGCCCTTCCCATACTGCACAAGCTAAATGTGCCACGTGTGGCATTATTGATGCTGTTATCCAATGACTGTCAGGGTCCTCACAATTTATTTGTGATCTAGTGGCCTTTGTTAAGAGCTCACACTGGGAAACATGCAATGTATTTATAGGCTGATTTGATTTCTCGGAGGCCATACATTTCTGGAACGTCACAGACGGGCTATTAAAAGCCATATATTCTCCACTGGGATGAGATATGAAGGCAGCACAAGAGGTCTCTGAAAGGGGGTCTGTTTGTAAGTCGGGTAGAACACAGCGTCCTAGACACATGATCGAGGCTTGGAGGCATTCATGTGAATGTGGCTGGCTTGTCTCTGTAGATTTCACCAGTAGGATATCATATGTATGGAATCATGCTACGTCCTATAGTAGACTAGTCATTCTAAATATGATTTTTACGATGGCGAGAATCAGCGAATCTTTACTTTACGGATTAACCCCCTGTATTCAGTGCATTATAAATGCTAACCAACAATAGCATATGACTGCTTGGGATGCATATTGGCCTCAGCACACAGCAGGTTGGTGCAGCACTGTAGGGTACATTTACTTACACTCCTTTTTAGCCTTCTCTCTCCAGTTTGGAATGTATTACCAAGGGAAGTAGGCGTCTTCGCAAATGCCTGTACGGACAATTTTTGTTGCCTTATAGCTGGGATTAGATGGTATTACTCCTGAAGGGTTCCTAACCTAATGACCTCTTAAGGTCACTGTACAGGCACATCTGGCTCACAGATGTGCCCCATCTTTTGCAACTCATTAATGAAAGAAGAATTTACTCCCGAGTGTTTTTATGACTGTTAAGGCGAGCACAACATTTGATGTTCACTTAAGCCCATAACATCACCCCATGTTTTTATATCATATATATTACTAGAATAATAATAATGTCAGGGTAATTATGTATGAGTGGTTTTATTTCAGGTTACTGTATGCATTTATAATGTATCTGCTAGCTCCACACATACATGCATATCCTTAGAGATAACATGTCTGCCTAGTAGGAATAGAGTAATGCAATTTGGACACAAGATACGATATGTTCAGCTTTAAAGAGTGTGTCAGTTTAGCTACAGCATAACATAACATCGCAGTTAGTAAACTGTGTCATTAAATTGAGCTTTTATGGGAAAATAAGTCTCCTTGCTATGTCCTATGTCAGATAAACCTAGGGGCATCACAGTGCATTTACAGTACATTTGTCCCTATCATACGCTATTATGAATTCCCCGTGCGCAGTGCTCTCTTGATAATGCCCTTCAAATCAGATTTACTGCTACATCTGCAACGCTCGTGCTAATGAAGAAACACCCAGTGATGAGACACAGCATCGATTTCATTTACTGCCTCTCTGTGATGCTCCTTGTACCCTAAAAGAGATTAGGCCACATGACAATGTGATATAAAAGACACAGATTAAAAATTCTCTTTCTGGGAGGGGGGGGGGGGGCGCCACAGCTGTGTGCAATTGCTCTTGCAATTAGATGATGTTCCCCTTTTGGCTGAAACTGATACAGCACATATATCCCTTCCACACCTGTGAGCTGAGTAGAGTAGCTGTTTATTCTACCCCAGAGCCATGTAAAGAGAGAGTCACGTCAACTCCGTTTCACTCCTATGGACAGTTTTTTTAACAGCAATGGCGGATCGTTGAGCCTCAAAATAGTTCCCGGAATTTAGCTGCAAATACTAAAAGAACCCATGAATGCTATTGTAATCTGTGCATTGATTGAAAACTAATTATCAAAAAATGAAGTTATATATCTGTATATTGATTCAAATTGCCCACCAAGCACTTCCTGTAACTGTTTTGCCTCTCCATGAACCATGTGATGGTTGACGTAATTGTGTCACCTGAATTAGGTGTGGTATGCTGTTTATCAGTAAAGCAAAACAAACAATATGTAGCTTCATACTGTTCATCCTGGTCTCATCTTCTCTTGTTTAATACTAGTACATACAGTACCGTTTTATGGTAAAATGGTTGCTTACCTAAACCATAAGGATTACTGATTCCAGGATCCATAACACCTGCTCTGGCAGTGGGCTGAGAAAATGTATACCAAAAATAGTTTTCTTCACATACATTAAGGAAATGCATTTTTCAAATATACTGTATATTGTATGCATAATCTTCACAGAACGATGTTCCCACTCGCCCCAGGCTACATAGCTTTACATCTTAGCAGCATAAAGTCTACTTGTTTTTGTGTGTTTATTTAAGGTTTATTATCTGTATCTATAGAGATGAGGCAGCGAGTCTTTGCACAGAACTCTCAACTGCAGGGATGGGGAATTCTGGTCCTGGAGGGCCGCTGCCCTGCATGTTTTAGAAGTCTCCCTGCTCCAACACACCTGATTCAACTGAATAGCTCGTTATCAGGGTTCTAATGGCCCATTCATTAGAATCAGGTGTGTTGGAGCAGGGAGACATCTAATCATCATAGATGCATAGACTGCAGCTAACTGTACTGCCTACACACTAATCAACACAATCTGTTTCAGCTGACTTGGTATGTAAGAAGAAGATAGAGGGGGTGAACTTTCAGCACAGACTGTGATTGGTTATTGCAGGCTGTGGAAAGCTCCTAATAGTTCAATTGAAGTGTAATTCGAAAGCTCGAATTCTTTGCATTTAACTTTAACTGAGGAAGCAGTGGGCAGCCACTGTGCAGCGCCCAGGGACCAATTCCTGGTTGAAGCCAGTGTCTCTGGTCAGATGGCACTGACTGGAGAGAGAACCTAACACACACAGAGACACAGAGAGAACATGCAAAATCCACACAGAAATGCCGGGACGACCGTGGTTTGAACCCGGGACCTGACAAAAGCTGCGCTATGTAGAGTCGTGTGCAAAAGCCCGCAAACAGTCCCCCGACTGTTCGCTTAGATCTTTTAACAGGTTACACGACTTTTCTTTCATGTCGGCTCATATCCTCCACCCCCAACCCCCCTATCTGAAACTCTATTTGCTACTGATTAGCTAAAAGTGTCAAAGCTCCAAAATGGTGTCTAGTATGCGATATTCAGCAAGCTACTGTAGGATTAGCTTGTCGCTAGCTTTAAAGTGGCTCATTTGTGGCTCACTTATGTGCACCAAAGATATTTAAAGGGTGCATTTTGTTGATTTTGATCATAAAAATGAATATGTTTATCAACTGGATGATGCTCCCAGAAAACCATACAGAGGTCTGGATTGCCGATAACGGGTACAAATGGATACGATGGGTGTTTCAATTGAATCTGGTGTCCTGAAACTCTTTTGTTTATTACAATTGTACATAAACATTAAAGTAATATGACGTGTATAGGTAAAATATATGGAATGCACTTCCACAGCTGAGTCTACTTGGGCTCAGCTCATGCAAATACCTATTGCATATACAATGCAGATGGTCAGTCGTATTGATTTCATTCAGAAGGAAAACGTTTGTCTTGTAACCACGGCTACTGTTCAGTGCTTTAGGAAATTCCTAGTCATTTTTATGGGATCGTCAAAGGAGGCAGACAAACTGGGTGCCAAAGGTGTAACAAGGGTGCAGACAAGTCATACAAATGTGCTGACGTTAACAGGCACCACTTGGTCTTTAGGCCAAGGCGATTTGCAGATAGTCATTACACATGTCACATTACACATGTCTTTATTCTATATTGTACCACTTTAAATTGGTAATAGTTTTCCATGTTAATAATGTGAAATTACTCTTTTCATATTTTAGTTATGATCTAATGCTATATCGTGTGCTGTATTTACTCAGAAAGCAGAAATAGCCATATTCCAGTGATTAGGTCTAAAGAGCCATAATGCCCCTATTTAGCTGCATCAGCATTAATGAGTATCATACTTTCCTTATTCAAAATTAATTCAATTATAGAAAATACAACAGGAGTGACTCCTGAAAATCACAGTAATTGCTACTGTACTACATTTTGTGTATAGCCTTATTATAGTAAACCGTGTAATGGACAGTATAGTGCAATCCAGTGATGCTGTATTTTGTGCATGCAGGAGTGGCAGACCTCAATGTTGGTTAGTCTAAATAAATGTCACTAAAATCATCTTGTCAGCAGTGGGTAGTTCAACATGTGGAATTAGCAAGAATGGCCACAAAAACCCACCGCCCACCTCTGTCGTTCAGTGCCACACAGAGATGAGATGGAGCCTGTTGCAGCGTTTGTGTTGCATAAAACCTCTTCAGCTCGGTGACTAAGTAGGTTCCCAACTATGGACAAGATGCAGGCTCACAGTGGATTAGGGGTTAACACTGCCACATCATAGTGCCAGATCCATGTATGTGTGGAGTGTTAACATGGGTGTTTTCACCAGCTTCATTACATGCTCAGATAGAGCATGATCTCTGTGACTCAGAATACACAAATAATCCAAACACTGGATGGATGTGGTTGATGTTAATCTAAGAAATCACATGATGGACATAAATTGATGGATTGGGCGCACACACACATACGCACACACTGTACAGATACATGCCTTACAGTATAGAAAATGACAATGTAAAAGAGGTTGGGGGGTATGCTGTGAAAATTCTTTATGGAGATAGTTCAGTTTAATGCTTTCAAAATGCTTTTCCTACTCATGCATTCATGGGAGGGTCGAGAGAAGAGTAGAAATTTCGGCAAAAACACAGGAGGAGATTCGTAAAGAGAAATGTATTCCCAAACGTACATTTCTTCTATCTACAACATTTCTCAAACACATTTGTACATTTGTAGTGGTTTGGAACCTCTCCATTAAAAAGAGAGAGGTCAGCCAACAGGTGGGCAGTTCAGTGGATGTTGACCTCTATCAGATTGATTGTTTGGATTTTTCAAGATAATCAAATTTGCTGCGTACAATAGAGGCTTACTTCATAATATTTGATCCACAGCCGGAACAGAGGAACCACATGAATTTCACGTCATCACATGGTAAATTAATGTGTGTAAGAGTTTGTTCTATGTACAACATTGCTTTTTAGGTACAACATTGCTATGGTTTTATAACTTTTGATATAAGACCATGGGTTGCTGTATTTGTTGATAAAGCACCTTGCTGTATATTTTGATAAAGCACCTCATTTGTCATGACGGCAAAGATTTTGACCTTGCTTGTAGAACATTCAGTTAGGAAAAATAATAAGAAAAGTAAGAAAAAGTCAAGGACTGTGTGAGCAGTGTAAACAAACAAATATAGGACAACATAAGATGACAACATATTTATATATGGCGACAATCCTATTCTGCAGTGACCTGACTAGATAAATGTGTGGACATACTATAGTTTTAGTGGAGCAAACGGCGGTGGCATGTTTGTCCTGTGACTACACTGGTTGAAATCATAGAATGCGTAAATAAATGGACAAGCCCTCTGTGTCATAGGTTAAATCTCAAGTGTGCTGGCTCTGGCCGTCACCATCTTGGCAGTGCCTAAGTGCCTTTCCCTGACTATCCATAATAATGTATGGTTCAATATACAGTAGTTGCATCTAATGAGTTATACAGAATATACTGTATATATCCACCCCTGTCATAATTGATTAAACTAGCTACAGTATACCACTTTTTGAACCAAGCTTTAAACATGTTTATTTCTGCTGTAAATGTTGACATTTTAACATGGGAGTCTGCGGGGATTGATTTAAGGTACTGCAGATTTTTGCATTTACAGTAAGAGTTAGATTTCTTTTTCACCACTGGAGATTGTCGCTTGGTTTAAATATGGATGTTGGACAGAGGTTATGTGAAAGCACTCAGCGTCACCCAGCAACTGTTAAGGTCATGACCTTACACAAAACAATCTCTAGCCTAATGGGCTTCAAGATGCAATGTCCTGTGCTGCTGATGATGTCTTTTATTAATGCTTGCGCTGCATACAGTTAGTCACCCTGTACACAGGACACATCCTAACGTTACACAACAGCCCGACAGAACATTGGTATTTTAAAAAGAAGTGTTTCTATACTGTAGCTATAGCGATCGTTCGAAATCTGATTGTCCAAAGTTGAACCATTTTGAACTTGACATGGCCTGTTAAAAACGCTTTGCTTGGGCACGTAAACAACCGTGTGTGTGTGTGTGTGTGTGTGTGTGTGTGTGTGTGTGTACCCTGCGTATGCCGGCTTAAGGGAAGAATTCATCTTGGTTGAGCGATAGCTTTCTGAGTTAACTGCTACCCAGAGAAAGTTAGGTTTTGAATACTGTATGTAAACGTGACTGATAAAAGAAAGGGAATGTGGACGTCTCTGACGCTGAACAAGAGATTGACGACACGATGACAAAGTCCAGAAGAAAGAAAAGATCTCTCAGCAGCAGTTTAGCCTCACAACCATGCAGTATCTTATTTACTGTAGGACTCAGAGCTAGCAATCATATTTACTGCTTAAAATTACACATAATAAGGTGTAACTTCTTTTAAACGTTGAAGGCTCTGTCTCAGAGGACCAGTTACAGTAAAAGAGTTATTGCAGTTCTTTATATGCATAATATTTGTCTTAAGAATGTAGGTGTGTATTTTCTTAAATCACACTCAGTGTTTACATAAACTGAAATGGTGTGACAGAATATATTACTACTTCAAACGTTCTCTGCTATTGAAATGTGGCGAGTTGAATCTGTAATCTAATGACACTGATTACAGGGAGTTCAGCTACACAATTGTCACTATAATACATATCACTTTTCCCTTTCTTAGTAAAAAATACTTTTCTTCAAAATACTTTACATAATGCAAGCTGTGTTGTAACAGTTTAACCAATTGATGAGTATACTGTATACTTACAGTACTGCACATACATAATTCTATTTGACAATAGATAGACCTGGAAATCCTTAAAATGAATGGGTATATGCACAACACCCTGGATAGTGCATGTTCATCACAGGCAGGCATACTGTACATACATACATACACCCTCAGTAAGCATATTTAGTTCACCTAATCCGGTGTCCTTAAAGGCACCAGTGTACAATGTCTCTGTATCTGCTGGTGAAAGTAATGCAGTGACTGACTCAACCTGTTTGTCTGCCTGTAAATTTGCTGCTGTTCATTCAACATTTTCTAAGCTCATTACAGTAATCAGGTTAAAGCGAGGGGCACTGGAGTGTGTCCTGACAGGCAGTGTGTATCCTCCAGCCTTCTCTGTGAGACTGCTAAGCTCTCCCACACTCTTAAGGAGCTACTGGTAACCAGCCTAAGGCAACGTCCTCAAACTCTCTTTCTCAGCTTTTTATTTTCAATTCTATCAATCCACCCTTGTTACAGTAAAACGCAACTAAAGCGCGTAGTGTTCTGTTATGTCCACACGATACATTTACACTCTAAAGTTGTGCACACTGTATGCTATCATATACATTGTGGAATATTTATAAACAAAATAAAAAACACACATATAATATACCGTACATGTATTTTTGATGTTTAAAAGAATCCCTACTTTTCTAACACTTTGAGTAAAATTCTGTTATCCCTTTTCCTTTTCTTTTTTAATAATGGTCAGGAACCCCAATAGAAAATTTCAATAAACAAACGTCAGAATTACTGAGCCGACAGAAGCTACCTGATTTGTGAATTTCCCAAAACCAGTTGTTGCCATAGCAACCTGCAGATGTGGAGCATGAAATAGAGAGTCTGCGATCCCTTAACAAAGTGTGGCAGCATGCCTTCTGAGGTTCACTCCTAATCCTGTGGCGCTCCTATTAGGCATGCAGGTTCAGGCACATAGCACCTGGACACAGAGCGTGCTCTCTCACCTTATAACCCAGTGGCACTGGCTTGGTCGCCTGCAGAGGAATATAAGCTGCGTAGCTGACCCTGTGATTCACAACACAGTGTG
Organism: Forbesichthys papilliferus; assembly: GCA_025399855.1. NCBI lineage: Eukaryota > Metazoa > Chordata > Actinopteri > Percopsiformes > Amblyopsidae > Forbesichthys > Forbesichthys papilliferus. The sequence goes on from JAODOY010057762.1 coordinate 33,990, forward strand.
TGTGCGCGTGTTCGTGCGAATCAGAAATAAAAGCCAAAGACAAATAAAATGCTAGTAAAATTACCAGGCTCTACAGAAACGTAATTCTTTAATCAATACTGCTTTATCTCACATTGGGATATAGTAGTAAAACATACAGTATATCGACAGCATATTGTCAAACTGTTGTTTAAATGTCTCATGAGTTGCAGGTCATTGCATTCTTTGTAAGTGTGTATGTTTCAGAGGGAAAACTGTTTTATTCTCTAATGCTTTTAGCCCTCGCTGATTGAACAGCAACGCTGGATGAAGTTACACAAAGACGTAGGGTTTGGGAGGCATCGCCTAGTTCAGTCAAGAGCTACTCGTATGTTGAGCCTCCTGCAATTTGCCTTTTTATTGTTTGCAATGGCAGTCTACCAGTCTGGCAGTCTAGTGCTCATAGCTGTGAAATACTGCATGCTCAGCACTAACTGGCATTGTAACCTTAAACTTTGCCATGGCAATGGCATGTACTGTAACATGCGCTTGGTTCAATATTCCAATAGCCTTGGATTGTAACAAGATACAGTTTCCTTTTAGATATATAACAGTGGACAGTTGGTGTAGAAATAAAATGTTATGCGTTTTACCTTCACTCAAGCAGAACAACAATAGTGACAGATTTGCCAAGGTGTGCCCTGTCTTGTTTTAGTAGGCCTGTGGTCCTTATTGGCTAGGATAGGCCTTAATTAGGCTAATGAAGGGCACCTGGGAAATTGACATACTGTATATAGGTGTGTTGCAGCACATGTCTCTGTGACCCTCCTGGCACCACACATGCTGTTGGTTGTTTGATTTGTGGCTTAGTTTGGTTAGCATGCAACACACAACATATATTCAGTACATACACTTACAGACATTCACACCTAGATATGTTATTCTGTTAGTTAGTTTAGTGTATATTTGTTTAGTTTACGGCCCTTTAGCTAGGTCGTAACATTGTGTTTTTCTTTTTCAGACAGTATCCATTAAAGTGAATTAAAGTCAACTTTCTCAATGTCTTAATATGATGAATAACTTGGGCTTTTTGAATGAAACTGGGAACGTACTAATATAAGGCAGCCATGTACACTGTAGAACCTGTTGGCGTTGCACACCTTAGAGCTGAAAGGGTTTTGTGAGTGGAGATGATTCTGAAAGCATTGGCAGATCAACTGCTGCCGTTACTGTCCTTGTACTGTATGTCCAGGAAAAGGCGGTATAGCAGCCGCCATGGCAACTGTGGGCAGGGTCACTGATCTTGAAACAATGGGCCAAGAACAACATGACATCTCCTTGAACCTGTTTCATTTAACAGTGCAAATGTTTTGCTTACTGTCCACCACAAGCACTATCATGTTTCATGAATTGAATTCATCATTTGCAAGTTTGGATTGCCTGATAATGCAAGCCACAATCAAGCATTGAGCTATGCTTGTAAAGACTTCTTAGTAAATATGAAGTTTGACGTTTATAATATGCATGTGTGCTTTCCCACACGTTGTTAAAGAACCAGCCATATTATGTTCTGAGGATGTAACACTGGGTACATTACTCATTGCAGTGTAGCCACTGCTCCAGATATACTGTAATTAGCATGGTGATAGTTGCCAGTCCACTACACAGGCTATCTGAAGTAGAGTCAGCACGGCCTGAAGATTGCAGTCACATGATTTACAGGACATGACACTTCAGGCAGGATTTATATGGGTGCTGGTGCTGGGAGCATAGCCTGTAATACTGATGACACTGCAGGCAGATCTGTGTTGAATATTTAGCTTATGTGAATGACAAATATTCTATTTGGCGTCTGTAATCTCTGGGTGTATTTTTGAAGGGCAGCAGTAGCCTATCTACAATAAACAATACATTATATTTGTCTCAAATATGACATTGCCTGAAAATTGTACTCATGAGTTCAAACAATGCTGCAAAACTGTCTGATGAAAATGGGTTTACTAATAATAATAATAATAATAATATAGTGTTGTGCTGTACATTGTGTTACTATATCGTCCTGGTGACAAACCTGTTCATGGTGCGTCTAAGGCACCTAAGGTACAAAATGTGTATGGCACTGAAGGCCAACTGTGGCCTTTTACAATTGTAGCGCACCTTTTCCTACCTTTTATTAGTCATTGTCATGTATTATCCATAAAGGTCAAACACCCCTAAGTACATTTCTGGTACAAGTGTTTGTATGACCTTGTAGTAATTATTGTCACTTAACGTACACCTGTTAACATTCTCTTTGTTTAATTTAGCATAAATTAGAGTAGCCTACCTATTATTTTCCAAGGCTGACATTGCTTGGAAAAGCACTCTCCCTGAATCTAATATTGCACACTATAACGTGCTATTAATTATTAATGCATTATTATATTCAGTAAGTGTATGGTTAGTTGAAATACAATAGCTGAAACATTGCAGTTTGACTGTTGTGTTCCATGGAAGAATCACACATTTGCACATGCCTGTGGTTATCATCCTCACAGTAGACCTCAGTCAGTTGGGTGTTGAAGTTGTGAGCTTTTTCTCTGCACCACGGCCAATGACTCATGCTGCCATAGCTTACACATAGCTTACACATGCACACACTGTGTTAGCGCCGGTGTGGTCTTTACCAGCTTCCTGATTACCCCCACACAGCCCACTACGATATCCATGTTCTGCATAGTGCTGATTTCACTGTAGAGGCGGTGGAGTTCGCTTGGCTTAATAAGCTGGAGATGGTGGCGGGGTTTGTGGACAGAACACGCCATTTTGTAGTAGATTATGCAGCCAGGGAATTGTCAGGAAAAATTATAATAACGTTCAGTAACAGTCTCATGGACTATAGTCTAGATTTCTTTCAAGATGATTTTATTATAGTTTGTATTGTCATCTAAGACTATTACATTTTTACATAATTTAAATTCTGAATAGGGCTAGTCTAATACATACTGTATACTGTACTGTATGTTAAACATATTTTAAGATGGATAAACTAGATTTGTCTGTCTTCCTTATTTTAAGTTACTATAGGTAATATCATGTTTAATATAAGCACCCGTTTTTGGTTTACAATTTATCTCTCTGTTGCTGGAAAGAGCCCATATCTTTCCGTAACATGTAAATTAACAGTGTTAATAGAATAAAACCATCACTTACAGACTGAGTGAACGGGTAACCAACTGACTAAGTGAGAGACATGCTTCCTGCCTCACTGTTAGCAGCTGTTTAGTGGAGCGCTCATCTTGTCGATTGTTCGGCCTCCCACTATTATCTCCATTATGTCAGATGAGACCAGTATGGGAGTGCAGTATAGCTAAATATATTGAGAAAGAAAGGCTATGCTGTCAGAGCCAATGCATATATTGACTTCAAAAGTGGGCAGTCGTTTAGATTTGTTATTATGTGTACGATAAACCACTAATTATAATGTACTGGTACAATATGTAAATCCTTGAGTCAGTGAAAGTAACTCACTGTACATACAGTTTTGGTTGTTAGGATCTCTTCATCCACTGCAGGGTAAGGATTTGACACAGCGACCAGGCAGGAACAGTTAATTGATTATATATTGATAAATAAGATGTATGCATGTTGAATGCACGTCTTTATATGTGCAGATGTACAGTATGTATCTAGGTGTGTATGGCTCTATGGTATATTCTTCACCAACGCGTACAACTCCTGCGGAGATCACTCCTGCAGCCTCACTTGGACCCCACTCGACATAGTTTAGCTGGACAAATGATGCCTGATCAAATAACTTAATTACTACAGATAGAATAGAGAATTACTACAACATTCTTATCCATAGTTTGTATCCTGATATGCATATGAAATATGTTAGTCAGTTCTGAAGGACGTTCTACTTCACTTGATATTTTTAGCTGCTCTTTTCCTCCCTATGACAAGGGTAGGAGACTATCTGTAGTACTCTTAAACTGCTGTATAGGTCATGGTCCATTGTAATATTGAATGTGTGGCAGCAACCAGATATCCTCATTAAAACAGTCATTTATTATGCCATGAAATGTTAATCAGCTGGCGATGGTTACCACCAGCCAAGTGTATCCCCAGAAATGTAATTTATATTTGCTACACTTGTCAAGCAAGTCCACTGGTGCTGTGTTATGCTTACCTAATTAACGATGCCGTTTCCCAACAAAACAATGAGTGTGTTCAGAACGTTTTTATTTTTTATGTAAATATTGTTTTGGCTAAGGAGTTTCAGTATTTCAATTAACTTGATTAACATTTGATTAATACATGGATATTTAGTTAAAACTGTTATCAAATAATGTAAATAATGTGATTCATGCTATCAATGTTACTAGCTGTCCATCTTTCACATTTTAATAATTATATTATGCTGATGCTATTAGTGTGATGCAAATAGACAGACTGCCAGTTATACGTAGATGAATACATTAAACATTTATTATATGTTCATAATAAATATAATTCATTAAGACCCTAGGTTTTCAATTATGATGTGATAATAAATTATTGCAAGGTCATCAAATAAAAAATGAGACAGGATAACGGGTCATAAAGTCTGACTTAGTGGTTTTTCAGAAAAATCTCAATTAGTTGATTGATGGAGACAATAATTAATTCGCTTCAGTTGCAGCCCACTCACGACCCATTGCTGGCCTGTGTGCTTGTGCTTTTTAGACAGGGATTCTGTCACAATCCCCAGAGTCCGTCTGTGTTTCCGCCAAAATGTTCTAAAAAGCTAACACTCTGCTTTGTGTGTCAGTGTGACATGCAAGGCAAGGGTATAGAGGATACGGAGGCCGTTAGCATATCTGTAGCACGCCATCTGAGAAGTGCTGATGATGAATTTCCAACATTCTTCTTAGTAGGCTACCATTGTCTCCCATATGCATTGGTTAAAACACAGCTTAATAGCAGTGTGCCTGGGGAGTTTTTTATGCCTGGGTGCAAAGGATGCAGCCAGTGCAATTCTCTACCATTTGCCTTGCAGTTTGATCCCCAAGGTTGCCTTCGTGAGGGTGTATAGTTACCGTGTTTCCATTGCCATGTTGAATACAGCAGGCTATCATAGCTATGGTGTGATGCTGCTAGTTAAGAGGGTTGCTTATACAGTACAACACATTTTAGGATGCCGCACTATTTCCTTTGTTGACCATGGTCTCTTCCTTGTAATGAGAATTGTGATACTAAATGTGGTAGCCCTATCAGTGTGGAGGATAACGGTCTAGTATTGTGACAACATGATTCTTATTAAGTATGTGGCCTGTTTTCAGTTGTACATACTGTACAGCTGTACATTATGCTTCTTCATAATGGCCTGACCTTGAAATGAATTAATGTGGGGAGTGATTTTGAGAAATGTGGTTATTATGTGATATTATAATTGCTTTACTGCTGCCTCATCTGATTTCAGTGCAGATCCCACATTTCAGACGCCTCTCCTCTCTACATGTCATGCATGTTCTGACGTTCAAAGGGATCAGTACTTATCAGATGTGTGAATCTGAGCTATTTCACTGATTTAGAGCATACTGGACTTGTTGTCTGCGTGTTAATATATGATATATAATAATAATAATAATAATAACTTGTATTTGGGATGCTTTTCTAAACACTCAAGGACATCTTACATCACAAGATCTATCTATATACATAGATATAAAAGAGTTGGCTGAAATATACGTACTATAGTAATAAACATTTGATGTGAGAAATATATACAAAAAACGTATCACAGATACCTACAAGGATAAACCACAAGGAGATGTATATGACCAATGCCGTGACAGTAAATGTGTAATTGTAAGATAATAATACACTTTTTGGCAAATTCACCAAATATCTCCTCGCATTTCGCTACCTTACCATTCTCTGTGTGGTTTACACAGCCCTGGCTCCGTAAACAGGAGCACCGCTCACCAGGCCAAGGCCCTTGGCTTTGCCATGCGTTTCAATGTGTGGGGTGAAGCTTCTGAGGGAGTTAGTCTTAAAGTTAGCAAGCCTTTAAAACAACTGATTGTTGTATATCCCAGAATGCAATCCCAGACAGTGGATTCCTTCCTGTGCTGTGCTTTGCATGATATGCTCATTTATTCTGATATTGATTTAATAAAATATATTTAAAATAGACTTTCAAATTCATGTGTGCTAATTTCAATGTCATAGTGAATTAGTTAATTTGGATGTAGATTGTAAATTACATTTCAGTGGACAATTTTAGTTCTGCTAGATTTGGGTGGGCAATAATCATCTGCTATAATATCAAAACATTTTCCATTCATCATTATTATTATTACCTGTGAGGTGCAAATGTTTCAATCAAAAGCAAATGAGGACAGTTTTTCAAATATAATCTGGAGACTACAGACTGGCATATGTAGAGTAAGTGTCACATCTGCACATACCAGTCAAAATGATATTGCTCATAGCTGAGTAGATATTCAATTTGAAATATTACATGTTTCATCCTACAGTATGTTACATTACCAATATAATCAATGCAGTACTGTGTCAAAACCATCTTCACTGCCAGCATTGAAGACATATCAGAAAATACCCAGGCATCTCAGTGCCTCTCTTTCCTCTTCATCCAGCTGTCTTTCATTCTGGTTGTTGTTGTTGTGACAGACTGGTCCACGGATCACAGCAGTTGTCGGGCTCTGTGTTGTTGTTATTATAGTCCATCATTACAATTTGTATCCCCTCCAGATGGCCTCTTGTCTTTGCTGGTCTCTATTGAATTGTCCATGTTTAGACTGCCCTGCCAAGCAGCTCTTGGGCCATTTTTACATGTTAATGCTCTGATATGCAGCACCAGCGTTGGTCGGGGCATATTCAGTATTATTTGGGAGTATTAATTAGGGGTGCACAATATATCGATTCAGTATCGTTATCGCAATATCACGTTGCGCAATATCATATCTAAAATGTTGCAA
>JAODOY010057763.1:0-17726 GCA_025399855.1 Forbesichthys papilliferus
TCCAGGGATGTTAAAAGAACAATGTAATTTTTTTGGACTTAGTTTAAGCTAACGGTGTAATAACAATGACATTACTCAGCCACCATGCCAAGCTTACAGTATCTATCCACAGGGAGGGAGAAGAGGTTAAAACCATCTGAATGAGACATGTATCTGTAACTGCCACTGGATTCATTGTCTTTTAAATATGTATTTACTATATACAAGAACACCCTTTAGATTTCTGCTAAAAAATGTAGAATCTTAATGTCTTCCTTGTATTTTTCTTATTAACATTAATATTTGAGATAATATAATTATAAAGATAATTAGGCTTTGCAAACCATGAATGCTAAATTGGCAAGTCTGTGTTTTATAAGACATACAGTTGCCATGGAACTGATACAGTGATATTATACTGTATACGATGACGAACTCCTCCCTCACAGCGTAATACAAATAATTCCTTTCAAACAAGCAAGTCACTTTGCAGTAGCAAGTTAGGGTGATATTGGTTTTTTGAGGGGCGCTAGTGGAACACAATGTTGGATTGTCCCATTAGATTTAAACTTTACATTTGTGTTGGCAAACTGCAGTCTTGAAAATACTATTGTGCAGAAGTTCATGCATGCTGAAAAATGTTTAAGCTGTAGTATGAGGGATGGTAAAAAAACTGACGTCACTAATTTGCTCAGCGATGTCACTGATCGGTTAAGACGTGTGGCAAATGACTCAGCATAGCGACGATACCGCAATGCCTGGTTTCATATGGTTTTCTTCCATGCCTCCTAATCTAACAGCATGTGGCTGTGTTGCCCTACTGTGACATGTTCCCTGTGTGGAACAACATCGCCACATTTATCTTATCCACCAGCCCCGCCCATGACAGCGACATGGCAATGTCTCGCAATTCAATTAATGGGTGGCAAGGACACGACCAATACAAAGTTATTGCTTCCTTATTAGAAAATGTCCAGGTGACAGTTAGGGGCTATGGAAGTACAGTCTTTATTTTGTATGCTAGCCGGAGCATTTTACGGAGTCATTCCCGATTTCTAGCCAGCTCGACTAAATAAACAGTGTAAAATGTAATTGCTGCATACAGTACAGTGCATGAGACCCAGGCTACAAGCCAGGAACTTTAAATCTCTGTCTGTAGCAAAATGCCTCCTCTAACAGTCTAGTCTAATGAGATGGCATATTGAAAAAGTCACTCACAGTTCTTCTTTTCTAAGAGCATCTAGTTCATCAGCTTCTGTGAATACGTAATGCAATGCCACATGATTTGATAGAACATGGACTGTGTTAGCTAGCCTTAAATTCCATATTCATTTTGGTGTATTGAACATCAGTCAAGTTAAAATCCTTTTTGATGGCCTAAGCCCGAAGAAATATGCCTGCTGTAGTTTGATGAAGATGGATAAAAAATGTGGATGATGATGTAAAAGGTATACCCACAACGTTCTTGACTCTGAAATCCCTGCGTGGAAATTTATTTTTCTTTTGCACAACCAACCATAAATTCACTGGCTTGGGCTGTGTTGTGGTGTTTGCATGTGCTAATGATGTCGGGCATGCACATCACTATTACACAATGTGACATAAAGTGTGAATGGGCAAGAGCAAATCGTGTGTGCTGGTCCTTCTGCTTCAACAATCCATTCAGCCTGCCAAATAATATGGAAGGAAAAGCACATAATTCTGTCACTAATTGGGTGTGGGCAGCATGCCCACACCCAATACTGTACTGTACTGTACTGTGGCACCCAATACCATACTGTATGAATATGACACTAAACATTATTAGACTAAACATACAGTATTTGCTTAGCAAAAAATAAATGCAAAAATAGCAGTAATCTAATGATTGTAAACATTTGAATTGAAAACAAACACTCTTCTGCCCAAAAAGTACTAATGCCTATATATCACAGTAGCTTATGCTGATACCACTGCCCTTCTTTATTTACGTGAAGAGCAGAACAGCACTTTTGTTCGTTTTTGCAGTAATTATAGCTGGTTGTCCGTCATTTTCACCGCATGTTCATTTCTGTGTCCCAGTTACCATCTAACACCAGAACCCCATAGTGTTCATTTCTCAGAGAAGGGTACTTAGAATCGGATAAATTGTCGATCTTTGTTTGTTCTATAGCTGTCAAACTCAACAAGCAATTAGGATGCTAATGTTTTGTATTTAGTGGATAACCACAACAGATGGAGCCAGTCAATCCCGGGTCAGCTGGTATATCACTGGTTTGTGTCACTCCAGCCACTGACCGTACCAGACACCAACTGTCGCTGATTTCAAACTACTTGCCAGCTAATTAGGGAGCTGCTGTTCTGCTACAGACATCTATTATTATCAGTCTGCCAAGCTGTATGTAATTGTTGTCCTGCTGGATTGTTTTAAATGGTTGTTTTGGATGTCCTTACTCATAATTAAATTGGCAAAAAAAAATTCTGAATGATAAATTAGCATCTTGTGATGCGATTGGTATGGATTAAGCCTCCTGTATTTGGCCAATTTTAGGTTTGTGGAAAGCAAAGCTAAATAAAATAACTCCCTGCTGAACATTCCATACTTTAGATAAGAGAAGTCATATGTTAAACTTCCAGTGTAGCAGAAATCAAAATGTATAGTGGAATGTTGTTATTCTGAATAGTGTCATAAAGTAAGCCTTTGGTGAATAATGTTATATATATAATATAGTGTTAACTATTCAAGAACACTGTGTTATTTACAGAATGAACAGGGCGATAACGCATGGCTTTGAAGATGATGTGGGAACCAGAACTACACATCACGTCATGTACCCAGAAAGTGCTGTGGACCTGGACAATGACACCAGCCTAGTCTTGGTTCCCTTCAAGATCCTGGATATGCAGTGGTTGATCAGTGCTTTAACCACAGGGACTATTAATCAGTGAGTGACTTAACCCATCTGCCTTCCACATCACACTGCACTATCAACCAAAACGAACAAACTGATTGATTTGGCAAATCATTATGCATTTCTGATTTTATAACAATAATGATAATCAGGCCATGCAATTTGAATTATTTTCACTCATCTGCTCTTAAGTCCCATTTATGCTTCTGCGTCAAAGTTACGGCGTCACCTACGGATAGGGCGTAACCGATGCGTCAGGCTACGGCGTAGGCTGATGTGCAAAAATGTAACTACCCGTCAAGCCCATATGCCAGAGTAGTGCTTTGGAATTCAGAATGTTTATAACAACGCCATAGTATCCATGCATGCACAGACTGTCTCCCCTTGATAATCCTGATAGAATTATTAGATTCGCTGGAAAGAAACGTTTTTATGTCTTGCTTGCATTAACCAAGATTAGCCTACAGCTGCACATGAAAAGACTGGGATGTTCCTGGGATTTCCTTGTTGTGCTGACAGCGAAAAGCAGCCTTTTATAAATACTATTTTGTGTCAGCACATATTGTTTTCTATGATATATATTGGTGTACCTGGAAAGAAATATTTTGACATGGCAATTCTGCATTTTGCCATTTCACATCAATTGCATGCGCAGTCAACGCGCACAGGTCCGTGCAGCCGATGCAGACGTATAATATGTTGAAGCTACGCTGCAGAAGCATAAATGGGCCTTTATCTGGTCTAATCTTGCCATATCTTCTCTTCTCATGGTATCTTGCAGCACATATACCCATGTTATGTCCAGGATAAAGGCAAATAGAGATAAGGTGAGTTCACACTTTGTTTGACTCACTTAAATAACACGTGCTCTACGATGTGCACAAGTGAAACAAGTGCTTATCATTACTGGACTCATGTTCCGGACACATGAATGAGATTAGTGAAATAAAGCTCTGTTAATAATCCAACTGCAGACAATCCTGCATTATTTCCACACAGATATAGCACTAAATGGTGCTGTTGCACAATAATCATTGTTGTGACTGTTTGGCAGGTAATGATTTACAACCCAGCGTTTTTTAAGTATACCTACGACAACTGGCTTGATGGGCATGGACGCTACCCATCCACTGGTTTCCTGAGCTTATTGTTTGCTATTCACATATGTGATGAGGTGAGCGACATAAATGTGACAAAATTGCATTTGGAACACCACTACAGGATATTACACAAATTAAATGTTTATCTATTTAAAGTGTAACTGCACCATAAAATGTGTTTCTTGAGCTGTAAACTAAGTAATAGGATTGAACTGTGATGAGACACATGCTGGTGTTGATATTTTGAATACTTTTCTAGAAGTCTTCATTTTATGGGTCATATATATTAAAAATGGTTTACAATGGTACACTCCGTCCTCCGTCCGCTTAATACGTTGTCAAATGAACATTATTGTTAATGGGGGCTCCTCCTCCTCTCAGCCCCTATCCTCACTGAGCTCCTTGATGTTTTAGCATTTTCAAAAGTTGTGCCGTGGGGTGCAGGCATACTATAAAGGTCACACGATACAGTAGCTGTGCAAGATGTGTTTTGGTGTGACCAAACTGCATCTGTGTTGGCGTTTGTGCTGTAGGTCAATGTGTTTGGCTTTGGTGCAGACAAGGATGGCAGCTGGCACCACTACTGGGAGACAAACCATCTGGCAGGAGCACACAGGCAGACAGGCATACATGATGGAGACTATGAGTATAACGTCACTCTACTGCTGGCAGACAAACACAAGATCAAAATGTTCAAGGGAAGGTGATACTGTACTCGTGCAATGGCACACTCTCCTCAGCTGCCGAGCAGGACAGCTAATACATTTCTTGTTCTATCATTATCATTGTGTGTTATACTAGAGGTGAGGCTGTCAACATTTTGTCAGCCGTTGAGGTTGACACTTTAAACATATTTGTTTTTGTATCAATGCTAATGATAAGCAGTGCCATATTGGTTGCCAAAAATTTAAAAAAATAAGAAACTGCAGAAATCTAGTTTCAATATGTAACATTCCCAACTGTGTTCCTAATCTTAAAAACACTATCTTGAATTTAGTTGAACATCCCTAACCAACTCAGATGAGCGTGCCATTTTTATAAAGGTATTACGAAACATATCGTCATGTGCTGTGCACAACCAGGTTATTTGTGCACAAAGGTATTGGTGTGTATTTTCTGTCTATTTTTTTTTAGACAATGCGACAATCTTACTCATTTGTAGTTACCATAAATTTGAAAAACATTCAGTTCAGTGCAAACAACCATACATTGCCACACTGCATATAATGTATATCCGATTGGAAACTAATACAGCCTACATTACAAGTGCCTTTTAAATAATGTTGTTTTAAAAAGTGATTTTTAAGTGCCTTTAATTACTTTTTGTAAGTTGTAAAGGAGATATTTTCTCATTTATTCTGACATTACTGTTACCCGGATTTGACTGCTTTAGGTATGTCTTGCTGTGTGCATTTATAGACTATCAAGGTCAAGATTAAATTAATTATGCCACAAGGGAAATACATGTGGTCATACATGTCTTGGTAAAACACAGAAGTACACTGTACAGTACAAATACAAGGTTCACATGTATTTATTTAGTAATTTAATTGTTGTATGCTTGTTGTATGTTAAATTATTTGTTGTACCTTGTTATTCAGAAGTGCGGCAGACACCTGACCGATCCCAATGATCCCACTTTCCACTCAGTCTATGATCATGCACTGCAGTTTGTCATTGATCTTGACTGTGCATGTTTCCATGGGTCAGAATGTGTAGAACATATAGAGAACACAGCCTAAGAACAGCCTCTTGCCAGTTTGTCTGTGTAAGAAATGAGTTCTCTGTTGAATAAACCACACAGAAGAAAGCAAAGACTCATGGCTTGACTACTTCAGTTTGTTGTTGATGATTTAATATCAGTGCCACGTGCCACCCACTCAGCCACGGTCTATTTTCTTGCAAAATGTGTGAGGAATGTTCTAGATATTTTATGGAGGCAATAAACATATTTTCTCCCTCTGTAATTAGTACTTTAACTAGATAAATAATTCTAGTCTCAAATGTTCACTCAGTGATTCCATTTTTTATTTGGTAATTGTAAGGGTCAACTGGAAGGATACATTTGAATTTATTTTGATAGGCTACCATTGGAATATGATGCTTTGCTGCAAGGTCAATTTCTCTTTTCCTGTTTACCAGTATATTTGCATATTGATCATTATGTTACTAATGCTAGTGCTACTACAATTAGATTAAGACACAATTAAATACTATATATGTGTATGCCAGGCAACGCCAGCACATATCAGCACAACTCTCATTTATACCTATATTTTATCATATTTGCTGTCACAAATACAAGTGTAGTATAGGCATGTTTTCAAACAGATTTAGGACATGGACACATGTAATTATCAAGCATCGCTATTGGAGTTACATTAGGTTAGAAACATAATAGCCTAAAGGCATCAATTTCTCTCTGAGCTTTAATTTAGTCTAATATTATGTGTTATTTATATTAGGTTATAGTCTTTTATTACAGTGTGTGACTTTGGTGCTGACCACTATATGTTAGCAATAATATGGCATGTCACACACAACATGAGTAGCCTACATGAGACTATGAGTATAACTTCTACTGCTGGCAGCACAAGCACATGCTCAGAATGTTCAAGGGAAGATGCTGTGCTCTTCACCACCACCACAACCATTGTTGCTGAACAGGTAATAGCATCTTAAATGTAAATGTTAATGTGGAATGCTAAATGTGCACAGTCCCCACAAAACATTGTATCACCATCAGCTACGACAGTTGGCACACTACATGTTTGACAAGATGCCAATACTGGTGCACATAAAGATTATTACACTCACTGTTGTTACACATACAGGGAGGCACAACAGGGCTCAAACATGCAAAGGATTAAAAATGAAAAGAGTAGCCTACATTGTGGGAAATAATTACAGTGTAGAGCTACATCCATTCAATCTTCAGGGAGACCTGCTTTTCATGATGCCGTTATAGCCTAATAACAATCTGCCAAGGTGCAAGCGCTTAACCTGACACGACTGGTGTCTGTGTCTGTTAGGATACATACATCCATCCATTTGAAATCTTTAAAAGAAAGGCGCTTTCAAAAAATGTGCTAGGCCTTGGCATGTGATTGGACTCATGCAGTAGAAAAGTCGGGAAAAGAGTGAACATATATTTTCCATTTAGAAGAGCCTTAGCTATTCTAATAAATTCGAATAAAACTGATGATATATTGCAACATCTACAATTAACCTTTGTATTGGACCGCGCCATTGTAGTTTTAACTGGAGTTGTCACAACGATATACGAGCTCCAGGCTGATTCTCGTGGCAACATCAAACTGAAGCTCGGGAGATCAGGATGGTCTCATGAGTCCATCAAGCACCGCTGGATTATATGAAATTGGAGATGACACTTATTGCCTAGTCTACTTTATGGCCAAAACACACCCGCTACACCCTATCATAGCCCGATGTACATCTAAGCACATGGCTGAAGTGCATAAGAAATTTGTCCACGTTGGAACTGTTCACAAGCAAACAGCATCACCTAGTGGACAACACAATCTTAACTACTCAACACGCCATCATCATTGAAATACGCAAATATTTTTTAAAATTTATTTATATTAAAATTGTTGACATAATATAGGCCCATATTTTTAGATAATTGTTGTTGCGGTTATTATAATATCTAAGTAGCTACTATTAGGCCTAATATTATTATCATTATCATTCTCATCATTGATATTATCCAGGAATTTTCCCCAATCCCCAACTGGAAAAGTAATAAGTAAGTTAAATTAATTTGGCTACATTATTAGAACCTATAGGCCTATTCCTTTAAGATGTTTTTACGTACCCACCAGATAAACCAGCACCATAACAAGGAAGTTTGCGTCAGCACGTCAGTGTAACTCCATATTATGCTCTAAGAAGTGGCTTACTACCAGGTGAGGGAAAATAAGCATAAATTAATATTGTACACGACGTTCCTGTATTCATTTATTAGTTTTGTCGTTAAAAGAACGCCAGCTGGCACAAATACTGTAATTTCACTGTAGTTTCAATGTCTTCTCAGGCTAGGATCATACTAAACGTCATAGCAGGAACTCCCCACGAAACCAGCCAGGCCTAACCCATATAATTCGAAGCAGTCTTTTATAGTTGGAAGGTTTCATGCTATCATTATAACAACACGCTTTTTACACATTTTGCCATCTTCCAATAGGGCTTTGTCTCGAAGAAACGGCTATATTGTTGTGTTCGGTTCTAAATCCATGTAGGCTAGCTAGGTACATACAATCATTTTACGAAAATGTAGGCAATATAGGATATTCGAATTATAAACCCGGAATTAAACAGATACCCGTACACGTTTCTTCGAAATTATGTCTTATTCGGTGTTATGCACAGATCCACAAGGTTTATACGTGCAGCGTGTGTGAATACAGTCCAGCCTAAAACAGAGAACCTGCATAGCCTATATTGCAGTATCGTCCAGGTGATACATGAATAATAGTGTAAATGTATACATCTTCAATATTTCAAAGACAAACGCATTAGTATGTTTACATTTAGGATGCCAGTTGAAAACCAAGCGGACAATGAAGTGGAGGTGCTCGGGGTCCTGGAGGGAGTGGACGAGGAGCTGCTGTCCCTGTACTTTGAGAACAAGCGTCGCTCTGGTGGAGGCCCACTAGTCTCTGTGGAGAAGAAGGGATATCGAGCTTTGCTGGTTTTTGAAGAGGCCGAAGGCAAGCAAGTTTACTGCATCAATACCAGATTGTGTGAAAATGTAGGCCTTTTCTGCGCAGGTCTTTCCCAAGCCAGTCTGAAGAGACCACTCTTCTGAATGTGAAAAGTAAAGCCAGAACAAACAATGAGTCCTTAAAAATTTAAATCTGCAATGTAATAACAATATTCCAATGATAATCATTATCAATGGATTATTGTTTTAGCCAGTGACGTGCACAGACCTCTGGAGGGGCAGGGAAGAACCCCCCAAAAAGGGCACCCCCTCCGAAAACATTTTAAAAAATTAATTAATTTATTAACTGTCACATTTAAGATAAGTTAAGTCAACAGTCAATGTCAGGAGTTGGCAAGCTTTGGTCAAATGCCCTAATAGGGATTCTGAAGTTCCACAGCGGACCGAATATATAATTGTTTGTAGCCGATGTAAAATGTGCTCGTCAAAATATATTTTCTGGGCTGAAAAGCTATTGATGAAGTTTTAAGTCTATAGCCTAATAATAATAATTGTACTCTTATTTAAGATGTTTAATAGAGTGTTGCTGGTGTGCTTTTAATAACCACAAAAAACACATGTTGAATGCTTTAGTTTGTATAGCCTTGGCCTAAAGAAATTCCACAGTGCCTTATATCCTGAAAAGTATTTCAACACACATTGAGATGCATTCATATAGTTTTGCAGCCAGAATCAGTAAATTTTGGATGGAATGGATGGTAAACTAGTGTATAGTGTTGCTTCAAATGCATATTTTGATTCTTTCATGCCATGACTAACTTTAAACATTTTTTGAGTTCAAGTAAATACACAAAATTAATTGAACAGCATTTTATTTAGCTTTGAGTTTCAGGGTAGCCTATGCTTTTAACTATTTATTTTTATATTTTATAATTTGTCTTTTTAGTACAAAGGTTTTGCATTATGCAAGGCAATTTAGAGGCAACTCTATTTGAACAGGATTTCTGGCATTTACCATTCTGAAGATATATGAAATTTAAACTTCCATTTGCAGTGCAATTTGCGTGTATTTTAGAGGCCAATTTGCCGTTGTCTTGTGCAGCCCTTGTTATGTCGAACACCACAAACTATATATCATTCTCTTCAGCCTTGATATTCCAGCTCTTACCTTTTCTGAAGATATGTTAGGAAATATAACACTGTAAAATCCACAGGGCGCAGAGCTCAGGTAGATTAAACAAGATGTAAATTAGGAATAACCATTTGGAAGCAGGAGACGGGTGATCTGTTTTTCACTTTGGTGCCTATGTCTCATCTTAGTATGCTACTACATAGCCTACATACTCTTTGGTTGTGTTAAAAAATATATAAAGACCTATATACAGTCATGTGAAAAAGAAAGTACACCCTCTTAGTATTCTATGGGTTTACATGTCCAGATATAATGACAATCATCTGTTCCTTATCAGGTCTAAATATTTGGAAAATACAACCTCAGATGAACAAAACCAAGTCATTAGTCTCGTTAATATTGATACATCACACTTTGTGCGTGAAAATCAGCGTACGCAACCTTTTTGTGTATATGCAATGTTGAGACATGAGGCCCCTGGTCTCACGAGGCTAGATAAATAAATAAATCATACCACCAACATAAATATGCAGTCCAACTCAAAACAAAAAACATGTCTTCTTTTACAGTTGCAGCACGGGTGTTGACTAAAGTGCACCATGTTCTTCATAATGCTGAACTGACTGTGAGAAGGCCAGCCTCTAAGGACCCACAGGCTCTCTTGCTCTGTGGGATCAGTTCCAACACCAGCATCGAGATGGTTGAGATGTATGTGGAGAACATGCTGGAGATAGATAATGAGGACTACGCACTTTATCCTTCACCTAGGAGTTTGCTTTATCTCATCTACTTACAAAGCCCCCTCTCTAAAGGTGTGAGGCACACACGGCTATCTTTTTATGACGTTTGATTGGCCCATTACTATTTTACAAGTGTTAAGTTATCAAACAAGAATGAACTATATTTAATTGTCTAATTTGCATTGTATTTATCTTTTTACATGCACAGATTTCCAAACCCTTAGTGCCATAGTCTCCAAGCAGGGATTAAATGGCTGCACAGTAACGCTGGAACAGGCTGAACAGACGGACTCTGTCCTGGTAGAGGGCCTGCACCCTGGGTTCCGTGTGGACACGCTAATGTTGTACTTTGAAAGCAGCCAATGTGGGGATCACAGAGTGAAAGAGATAACCAAGCTATCAGAGACCTCAGCCACGGTGTCCTTTCTGGCTTTTGAATGTAGGTTTTCAACAATAATGCTGCGTTAAAGGTATAGTCAGCGATTGTAAGCCTTTTTTTTGGGTTTTTTGACAAATTCTGTGACTATCTACTCACTGTTCGCTAGCTGCGCGTTCTGTGTGCATGCAGCAAAAATGATGTGGACTTTCCAAAACTCTACACAGCCACGGCAATGTGGGAAAACAGACTGCACCACATGACAATATCCCAGCCATGGCAATGTGTTTCCAATAAATGGGGTGGAGCTTCTGATGGAGCACTTTGTTACATTGAAGGGAGAGTTGTTTTTGATTTGATCAAGTTCAAATATAAATAAGGTTTCTCCAGAATAACGAGACTGACTACTACCTTTAAGACCCTGTGACTTTCATCAGTGCATTTCTATTCTATGTTTTTAATGTTGGCCTGTTATGCTGCCTGATTCTGTATTGTTTATATACGATTTATGTTTTTAATAGCTGTGGCCCAAATTCTGGAACAAGCCCACAAATTGGAGGACGCTGAGCTTGTAGTGCGGCCATACTTTGCCTTTCTTCATCCTGCGGACAGCGTTGCGTGTCAAAACGGAGCACCAGGCAACAGCGCAGATGGAATCTCACAGCCACAGACCGCTCCTCCGCCTGTAGCTGGCGTCAACAGCCCACCCTTGGCTCAGACAGCACTTAACACCACAGCTGCCCACCCACTAGTGGAAAGTGCAATAGAAGAGGCAATGGTAAAGCTCTCAGAGGAAACACAGCCACTCCCTGTGCACATTGCTGTTCCTGAACAAGCAAAACTTGCTTTGTTCCAACATAGCGACATTTCCCAGAACATTCAGCGATCTCACCCAAATATTGACCTGAAAATCAGAGGAGATGGCGTGCACATTACTGGGCCAGACAGGTTGGATATAGAGCAGTTAAGGAACACCATCAGAGAGTTCCTCGGCAATATCTGTTCTGCACATTTGACATTTGACCTGGAAAACGCCCAATTCCTAGCAAAACAAGATGTGAAAGATAGGCTACTGGCAGCTATGAATCACCAATGGACTCCCATTGCGTACACCGTATCAGACTGTGATGTTGAGGTAACATCTCTGTCTACAAACCTGAGGCAGGCATGTGACTGGTTGAAATCCCAGCCGTGTTCCTTCAGCTTGCCAGTGGATAAAGAATACGAGTGCATGCTGTATTCAAACGAGTGGAGAGTTTTCATTCAGGATTTAGGATTCTGCTCAGTCAAGGTGTTAGAGGGCGGAGCTCAGATGAGTGTTGTGACTTTGGCTGGAATGGAGAGTGACAAGACGGCCGCCATCTTGACGTTCCTCACGACACCTATTGAGATAGAGACCGTTATCTCTATGGAGCCAGGCATGCTGAAGTACATCCAGACGTTTTGCCATCAGCTACTTGCTGACATGGATCAGGTATCAATACTTCCGCTGGAGGCGGCTTGCGGTTTAAAGGTGTGTGTTTTAATTCATGCCAAACATGTTTTGGCTTGGATATCTGTCTGTCTATGCTACATCTTAGTATACATTTTTCCAATACTGTGTATTGTATTTGATTGAAATATGTATCTGCTCCATTGTCTATGTACACGTCCAGATCCAAGGCAAGGCTGGTGCATGCCAAATGGCAGATGAGTTGCTGCGAGCCGTGGTGTCTAGTGTTTGCACCAGAACCATCACATTACACGAACCAGGTGTGGCCCGCTTCCTGGCTGAAGAGGGGAGAGGCCTCCTGGAAGAGATGCAGGCCAAGTTTCAGGTCTACATTGACCTGAGGACTGCACCCTGGGAGCCTCTCCAGAATGGGGTAATCTTATTTCTAGTACATTGTTCTTATGTGGATACAGTTTGATGGGGATGGCTTCACTGGGCTTTATCAATGATATAGTCCCCCATACAAATTCTTTAATTGTTTAACAATAAAAAAGGAATAAACAACCAATCGGATACGCTATTTTCTCATGATAACCAATCACCAATAAAGTCTTATTTCATGTCAGAAATGGTGCAGATAGCCTGTAACCACACACCTGCAGCTACATTAAGCTGTGGTGTTTGTGACCAGTCGAGACGCTTGCACAATGTTTGGTTTTATTTAATGCCAAACTAGCACTGCAGCAGCTTATTATGACTCACACACCTCTACTGCGCCCCCACATCTATTTTGGTGCATCCAATGTCATGGTGAGCCGGAAGATTAGTCATTTGCACCCAAGTGAGAAAACATCCACCTTTCGCCCAAGGAAAATGTGACTACGTCTGCATTAGTGCTAGAAATTAGAGCTTAATATGTTATCAACATGTGTGGAACACTTGTGCGTGCGTGCGTGTGTGTGAATAATGTATGCGTGTGTATGAATGAAGGTTTTTTAATTATTAGATTTTTAGCAAAATATTATTGTAATTACTGTTTCTAGGACATCTTTGATGCTGCATGGAAAAAGATGGCCCGACAAAACTTTCAGAAGTTTTCTGTGGATGGTTGTGATCAACCTGAAGGTCCAGCTAGAGGTAGTATTTATATTTCCCATATTTGGTCATTATAGTTTTTTCAGTGTTTTAGCCAATGTGCTTTACTCCACATAGGTCTTATAGAGGCGGCAAAGAAAATAGTATCATCCATCGATGAAAAAATGGAGGTTGGTCCGTGTAGTTCAAACTCGCTTGCTAACCTGGAAGAGGAGGACCTGTACACATCAGGGGAACCAAGCAGCATGTCAGACCAGCAACATGATGACCTGTATGGAGATGTTTATGGTGCCTTCACTGAAGGAGATGTTGCAGGAGGTCCCCTCTCAAGTGATGGTGCCCTGGGCCTTCCTAGTAACCTAGAAGAAGAGGCCCAGTTGTCTTTGGCTATCCAGTACTCTATGGAGTTTCAAAGGGACCTGGAGATGTCCCTGATGATGCCTCAAGAACGCTCCAACGTGTGTTCCCAGTTCGAGAAAATGGACACATCTGTCCCTATTTCGTTGCAGGAAACCCCTGAGGCAGCGAATACAGCCCAGATATTTGTGTATGCAGCTTACAAGAGTGACCTAATCCGAGTTGACATCGCTCTGGGGAAGAAGATTAGCATGAGACACACAGAGGAGAGAGTGGAGCACAAGGGCCTGAAGAACATGTCAGAGTACCACAAGACGTGCCTGGAGTTGTTTCAGAGAAAGCATGCTGTAGGGCTCAAGCTTCTGGGCAACATAGCTACAATAAGTGGGTTCAGAGACTACGTGGAATCGTCGATGTCCGACTTCAAAATGCTTCTGCAGAAGATCGCCAACAGCACCTGCGATGCTGAAATTCTGAGGACGGTGCAGTGGGTCCGAGAAGACCCGTCCTCAGGAACGACGCCGTACGCCCCTGATGTTCTTCTTTTCATCGAAACTAGCTGGCAGCTGAAAAAACTGAAGATTGACATATCGCTGAATAATGAGCCGCACATCATTAGCTTGGAGAAGATGCAGGAACAAAATGTAACTACAGGGAAAGCTGTGCCCATTTCCCGGAAACTGCTCAGTTCAACAGATTTGCTTGTAGATGGTAAAATGTCTTCAATTTTGCACCTATTTCTACATTTAACATCAAAGAGAGATGGATTAAATTAGACAATGTCATTTTTTAATTTTATAAAACAGATGAAGACTTTTCTCTGCTGTCAAGCCTACCAGAAGTATCTAAAGTGCATGAGGATTCTGAAGAATTTCAGGAAGTGGTGAAGGATTTTTACTTTACCATACAAGAATACCACAGCAAGATCAGAATAATAAAGGTAAATAATTAAATAGGCTACAATATAAAAATATGATTGTCTTGATGAATTGCTGTATTTTCATTGGTTGCATTGGTGAACATCTTCCCCAGGTGGAGAAGGTCATGAATCAACTGCTGTACAATCAATATAAGTTGAAGAAAGCAAGTATAATCAAGAGTGCAGTGGAGCCAACGATTGAACGGACTCTTTACCACGGCACGTGTGAGAGCAGTGTGAAAGAAATATGCGTTCACGGATTCAACAGAAGCTTCTGCGGAAAGAATGGTACAGAATTACCGATATTAACTGAATGATTTGTTCCATGCAGAAATAGCGCATCATGTAATTTCTGTTTGTGTCTCCCTACAGCCACAGTATATGGGCAAGGGGTGTATTTCGCAGTGAACTCTGCCTTGTCTGTCCAGGATCAGTACTCTCCACCAAATGGAAATGGCCACAAGTTTGTTTTTGTGACAAAGGTTTTGACGGGAGACTACACCACTGGCAACTCTTCTATGAAGACAGCTCCACTGAAGGACAGCGATGATATTCCCCTCAGATACGACAGTGTGACGGACAACATTAGCAAGCCATCGATGTTTGTCATCTTCAATGATACACAGGCTTATCCAGAATACCTCATAACGTGCCAGAGAATCCGACGCTTAGGTGATCTTAGATCATAATCAGAACTTTGCAAAAAGGAGGGCACTGTCGATTTTATGTTTTGATTGTATCATGCAGTCAATGATTATGTAAATATGCTTTTTAGTTTTGACTTCCATATGACATTATGTAAAATGGGGAAAGTTTGTATCTGTCGTAAAATGTATAAACATATAAAACCAGCCATGCCCTATTGTTTTTGTGTGTTTTACATTTACAATGTGTTGCATTCTTGGGGAGAGTTAATGACAAACAGAGTAATGTGGATTGGGCATGCATTAATATCAGTATGTCATTACTGATATTACAGTTACTAGTTACCAGACTATAATATGTAATTTTTGGATAGCCTACATTTGGCCAAATAATATTAGTTTACTTTAGATTACTTAAAATTTAGATGACTAAATATTTTTCTTTTAAATTCTGTCCAAAGCAATTAAAAACATTTTTCATTTTTTTGTGACTCAGGATCAGATTAAAATAGGCCCTTATTTCAATTATTGATTGATATTAATGAAAGATTAATAAGAGAGTAGCCGATTGTTTTATGCAATTTTATTCTGCAAACTTCCCTTTGAAATTTTATTATAGTCCTAGAAGTTATCTAATTAAAATTCCTATTGCACCTGATAAATGGATTACACAGTTAATGTTTTTTCTGGAATCAGTAACATGCTCAATGCTTTCCAACCTTGATTCATATTTTCATATCAATTCGTTAGCTGGAAGTAAATTGAATGTTGTAGTTGTGGGATTTTATTTTATATATATTCTTCCAAAAAATTTTTATTTTCAGGAACCAGGCAGACTTTAATTTTGAAAAAAAAAAGACAAAGAAAACGGAAACAAGCCGGGGTTCGATTCAATCTCAGGAGCACAGGCTTACAGTATTTGGATGTGAAGAGCTAGCCTGCTTAGCTATGGAACAGTAGCTAAGTAAGCAGTTCATACAATAGAACAGATGTAAATAGAAAGAGTCGCAGTTGGAATCTCTATCTGCGTGTTTTCCATAGGTAGGTTTCACAGTTTCATTCACGTTAAATGAAAACATAACATGTTGCTAGCCAAAGCTATGGTAGCATTTTTAGCCAACTCGTTAGCGCACTGCACAAAACGTTGTGTTTTTAAGATAAATCTAAATGGTTTAGGACCCGAATACATTTCTGATATGTTTGAAGAATACCAACCGAGCAGGGCTCTTAGATCAATGAACACAAGTCAGTTAGTACAGCCTAGAGTCCAAACGAAACACGGAGAAGCTGCGTTCAGTACTTATGCTGTCCACATTTCGAATAAATTACCAGAGGATCTTAGACATGCCCCAAATATAGCAATTTTTAAATCCAGGTTAAAAACTCTTCTCTTCTCACGAGCCTATGACTGAGAATTTTGACTTAACCACACCGTTTAGCCTTATAACCTATGTCTTTATCCTTATTTTCTTGGCCACACTGTTTAGCCTTATAACCTCGTGTTTTCATCCTTATGTGTACTTTTGGATGTTGTAATTTTAATTTCTTTAAAAATTTTCCTTATTTTACTTAACCACACTGTTTAGCCTATGTCTTTATCCTTATATGTTTTTTAGGATATTGTAATTTTAATTTCTGTGGAATATTTGGATTGGAGTCCCAGTGGGTTAGAGTCCTACAAAACGCCTGGGTTGGAGCCCCGGTGGGTTAGACTCCCACCAAACGCCTGGTTTGGAGTCCTGGTGGGTTAAAATCCCAACAAACGCCTGGGTTAGAGTCCCACCAAACGCCTGGGTTAGAGTCCCGGTGGGTCCGGTGGGTTAAGCTCCCACCATACGCCTGGGTTGGAGTCCTGGTGGGTTAAAATCCCAACAAACGCCTGGGTTGGAGTCCCGGTAGGTTAGAGGTCCACCAAACGCCTGGGTAAATAATTTGGGAATATTTGGGTTCGAGTCCTTGTGGGATAGAATCCCACCAAACTTCTGGGTTGGAGACCCGGTGGGTAGACTCCCACTAAACGCCTGGATTGGAGTTCTGGTGGGTTAGAATCCCACCAAAATCCTGGTTTGGAGTCCCGGTGGGTTAGTATCCCACCAAACATAAATCATTTGGATGGAATATTTGGGTTGGAATCCTGGTGGGTTAGAATCCCACCAAACGCCTGGGTTGGAATCCCGGTTGGTTAGAGTCCCACCAAACTTTAATACAATAATGGTTTTATTTTTTTTCATGGCTTTTACCTAGTTTTTAATTGTTTCTTATTTCTTTTTGTTTAATTGCATTTCTTCCCTTCATCATTGTTCAAATGTTTTTAACTGTAAAGCACGTTGAGTTGCACATTGTGTATGAAAGGTGCTATACAAATAAAGTTTAT
>JAODOY010057784.1:0-17725 GCA_025399855.1 Forbesichthys papilliferus
TTGTCTTGACCAGGACCACACCCCTAAATGCATTGAAGCAACTGCCATGTGATTGTTGATTAGATAATTGCATTAATAAGAAATTGAACAGGTGTTCCTAATAATCCTTTAGGTGAGTGTATATATGTGTATGAGAAACGAGAAATTTGCTTCTGGAATATTTATGCGAGGACAAGACATTTAGCAACTGTTCCGTCATCGATAGATCAAATAAATAAATAAATAAATAAATAAAGGTATGAATTGCCATCTCTATGGAGGCGCTTATTAACATAATTTATTAATTTTTTAACTTCATTAAATGTAGATGATTTAAGCGAAGACCCATAATTATATGGCCATGTCAACAAACTATTATATGGAAATTAACCCCGGCATGCAACCACTATATCACATTTGTCGAGTAATTTTCACATTGAAATGTTGCTGTTTGTATCTTTTTCAGAGAAAGCTGAAAAGGATGAGAAGAAATCAGTCAAGGAACCTAAAGGTACAGTATACTGCACACTAAGAATCAGGACATGTGATGTATGGCTCTTTGATAATGAGCTGCATTGATTTCCTTCACCCACCATCTAAATCAACAGATTTTTAAAATGAGTTTCTCCCAACTAGAGTTGTGTTTAAAGTACCCTCCTCAATTTGTGTCCTAAATTCATGTTTAAGGTTAGGTCAGCGATGTTAGAGAAAGATAGTAAATACTTGAACTTGGTCAAAACAAAAACACCTCTCCCTTCAATGCCATATGGGTGCTCCCTCAGAGTCTTTGCCCACCCCATTGAATTCACATTGCCAAGGCTAGGATGTTGTTGTGTGGTGCGATCTGCACCACTTTGTTTGTATTGCTATTTACACCAGGCCTGTGTAGATACACAATACATTTCATCAGCAGGCACCTATAATGGACAGCTAGTGAGTAGATACTCGCTGAATTTTACAAAGTGTATTTGCCAATCGCCGACTCCATCCACCACTAAGGTATAGATTTAAATTGGCATTACAATTGATGAAATATGATGATGAAATATTCACCCTAATGAAATTTTAGAAATGGTAACAATATCAATGTACTAAAATGTTGTGTATTGTGTTCTTATTGAGGAAACAATTGGAGTTTCACAGATCTATTGTTCCACCTAATGGGACAGCAATCTTTTATATTATCACCTTCCTCATTGCTGATAAGTCAACAGTTGACAAGCTATCAACACTAAAAAGAAAATGCTATTGCATTGTGGGTGAAAACTACAACACGTGATTATGTTTCTTACGGCCATATCCTATCCAGTAAAGTCAAAGAGTGCATTAAGTTTAGTTGAAATTGAAAAATACCTGCTTTGACATAATGGATGAATATGGTCATAATAATGAGATGCAGAATGTTTCATATTATAATTGATTCATACATTCAAAGACTGGTTAATGATTTACTGTTGAGTTAGCCTTTAAGTGGACAATGCTGCTTACATTATTATGCAGTGTTTAATGTGTTGTATAACAGTCTTCTGCTATTAGGTTTACCTCTCTCACTGCACATGCACATTGTTCCACTCAAGCTAGGACCATTGGACCCTATTACCCTTCTCTTATTATTGTATGTATCTCCTTGGGAGATATCACTTTCCATTTGATGTATTACGTTTGAAGGTCGCCAGCATAATTATTATCCACAAGCTGGCTTCGGTCTGGTAGATTCCCTACATTTTCTTTATGTGTACTGGTAAATGTAAGATTTAAACTAGAATAATGCATCTGAAATGTTGTTTCTTTTTCATTTAGTCCATATTTCTTTGGCTGTCCATATTTACTGTACACAATGTCACATGTTTTTACTTTGTAGAACAACCCAAGGCAGAAGACAATACTACAGAAAAGAAAAAAACAAGTGGGTAGAATTAATTGATGTAATAATTGTTCGACTGACTGATTAATTCATTGTTTTTGTTCTATCCACCATTTCTATGCAATTGATAAATGTATCACAAATGTCCCATCTTCACAGGTCAAAAATACTTTCAATGCATTTATGTACCTGGAAAACATGGCCAGTATCCTTTGCGACCTTTTGGCCCAGCAATGACCCCAGCCATGATGTCTCCTGCCTTCAAGTCGATGCTGGATCAACAGAGAGCAGCTAGGGCCGCAGGACAATAAACCTCATGTCCGATAGTGCCGCATCCTCCTGTCCACTAGGTGAAGCTGGCTGAAGTTGCGAAACTCTTCAAACCATGAGGACAAATGAGGGACTGTACAGAGGGTGACGAATGGACACAAACTATTTTGTGATTTAATTTATTATTTTGTGTTACTAGTGGTGGTTGAGTGGTTGAGCACCTGGGTCAATGTTTGCATTTACTCTCCTTTCTTCATGCCTTGCATCAGATTATTTTCCTATGTTCTGTCTTACTGCGGTTGTATCAGTCTTAGTCTCAGCCTCTTCCGTCTATTAGCACTACGTCACATAAGCAACTGTGCTGAACATCTGATGCGTATAATACCCTTATAAGCTTGACTGACTTTCTCGACGTGAGGAGGTCGATCTTTGGCTGTATCTTTGGCAATTTCTCCAAAGAAGTCTACAGTATCTGGAATTATGGTGTGATGCTAGTGGAGTGCTTTATTTACAATTTTTTTTGTTATTACATTTATATTAAGGTATCAACAATATGCAATATCTGAAAACAACCAGTTGATATGTTTCTGAACAAATTCCTGAACAAAATAAAATATTGGAATTGGAAGATTAATAGGGTGAATATCTCACTTAAATGGGTTAAGTCTACATGAGAGGTGTCAAATTAATCTTTGATACTCACCCTTAAGCTACAGTATACAGTATGATTGGGATAAGCATGTTTTGATACAGTTATCTAATAAGAAAGACTAATTGTGCTTACTTTAATAACAAAATGTTAATCCAATTTATTTTGTGCTGTGCTGTTGCTGTGCCAGCTTGTGTTGGCTCATGTCTGCGTATGCAAAGGAATATGGGGAGATGAAATGCAAATTATGAAATGTCAAATTCCAGGTGTTCCCGCTGACTATCTCAAAGTCTTCTTTCTGACTATCAGTGGTGTTTATCCAGTGTGTATACACTTTTCCACTGAGTGCCTAATAGAGAGGCAGTTACAGTATAAACAGGAAGGCTAACACTTTTTTTACAAAACTAAAGCAAAAATAGCAAAAGCCACTGAGTGTGGGTTTAGTCCAATTCAAATAATGGTATGTGTGTGTAGCATATTCTTTGTAATTCACTTGGAGCAACACTGTACACTCCAAATTGAAGTGCTACAGATACAGGAGAAATTACAAAACCATTTATTTGAAATGTCAGAAACATAAGCGCTATAGCCTATGGTCTCATGTCTTAGGGAATTATGAGATATCTTGTTACATTGGACAACAACATATATCTGTCATGTTCCTGCAAAAAACGAATCTTTGAGTCATTGCATTAATAGATATGTTACAAGGCAAAATCATGCTGTAGCTATTTGGGAGCATGCCACACCAAATACCTTAATTTTTGGACAATATAGGCAGCAAGGCTGTATTATTTTGACAAAATAAATGTTTGTTAGCATTGCTAGCTAGCGTTGTCTTACTCAGAAGAAGCTCAGTGTAAATACAAATCTTTGTAGCCATGTTAGATGTGAAAACATGGTAGTATTTGGGGCTTTTTTAATAGTGTCTATATAATTTGAAAATTGAATTTACTCTATACCCCTACAACCATGGGCAATTTAGGGAAGAGCTTTGTGTTATGGTATTGTGCTGTACGTTGCTTAAAAGAAAAAAGGTTTTCAAAGAACTGGGAGAACTGTAATGCTCTAAAACGGTGCCTTAACTCAGTCTGCGACATGGATATAGTTTGGTGATGTGTTTAAACTCTGTGTCAAGTGTTCTGTCACACTGAAATGACCATAGCCTATATTTAGCAAGCTAGTTTGTGCTTTAGTTTATGTATAGTCAATCAGTGTCCAAACAACAAAACACCAACAAAGTAGGACAGACCAAATCACTGACTGAGGCTGTGGAAAGCCATCATGCCATATTAATATAGTTAATTCTTCTACAGCTTGGATGATCTCATCCATCATCAGCAGTGTTATTACAGGCTTGATGCAGTTTGCTTATCTGACTGCTAACAACCTGGAGGCCTCAAAACCCAAATAGACTTAATGAAAAATGCACCACGAAGAGCCTGATACATGCCAACAGCTGCTACACAGCAATGCCATAATGTATCATCTAATTGTGGTTTTATGATTTTAATTATAAGTGATGCTTTCATGAGCAAATTATACACCTTTGCTCAGCATCTCTGAAAGAAATCAAGCAGCCAAACTTTACATACAGTACTGCGGCACTTAAAGCAATGAAAGGGCTCATTATTGAATTATGCAGTTCAGGATCACAAAGCTGTAATACATCGTTATGTCTTATCTTCCTCTCAGAGAAGCTTGTTTACATTTGGGCAGTAGATCCGTTTTCCCTGAATGCTTTGGCACACCAAGATCATATTTGATAATGATATTACTGCATGTGGTAGATTTTGTGGCCTTGCCATTGGTGCTTCAACAATAAGCTTGCATGTGTCATGTACCTGCTTGGTATATGAGCACACTGAAGGAATTGTTCTCTTTAACTTCTCAAAAGGCTTTAAACCGGATGCTTAAAGTACATCAGGTCTTATAGCGTTACTACAGTATATACTGTAACTTGTTGTATAATATATACCATTTTGCTCATACTGTTATCAGAAGCGTTACCAGAACATGCTGAAGAATCAATAACCTAACTGATGTTTTTGTTCAAGTCAAAACTCTATATCTAAAACTACCAAATGATTTGATTGGAAAGGTCAATACAAGCAAATTTATGAAAAGGTTTGTAGTGGCATTTTATGGAATATGACATTAAGAATAGAAAGGAGATTTTGACTTTGTTAATATTGTTTTTTGTGATAATATGTGGTGCCAGAGCTATGTTAGGTGTACGTGTTTATTCTCAGGAAAGTCAATAAGACGGCTGGAGAATATAATAATGATGGTGTAATTACAACATCATTTGACACTAATTAATTGCAAATGGTGGGGAATGTTTTTTTTATGTTTTGAAAGCAATATTGTCTAGAGAACAAATATTTTTTGGAGTTGTTCTATTAGGTGGATCATGTATTTTGTTAATTAATTCATATGTTTTATGCATGACTATTTTGATCATACAATGCTTTTAGCATTAATAATTCCTTTCATAGAAATGTCACTCACGCATGTGAGTGGGCATATTAGTCAGAAATTATAAAATGTATAAGGATAATGTATTTTTTGTTGTGCTCCAGAGATGTATCACCTCATTAGGGCAGATACTGTTTTAATGAATAAATGAAAGTAATCAGAAAATTAATGAACCAATGTTAAACATAGAAATTGTCACATTTATTTCAGAAGTTAATTATCTCACATACTGTATCACTTTGTTTGAACAAGAGAAAATAATACTGTATGTCCATTTTCTCTCCTTGTGTTCACATTAACCTTTTTATTTAATTTTTGTTTGGAAATTATTGTCCAAAAAAAAGAAATATTATTGTATTTTAACAGACATAGAAAGTGGTCTGGTATAATAACACCATTAGGTAACCAGCCTCCTGGAACTCAACATGGACAACTTGAGGAGAGTTATCTCAAAAATAATTTATTTCTTGGCTGGTGATAGAAGAAATCTTCTGAATCTTATTAAATGTCATTCTGTTGGCGTCATGGCCCTGTCATCATTAATCTCAATTATAAAAAATCTTTTTATTTTGGGAGTATGTGCTGTGGAACACAGGCACATTCAATGATGATTCTTACTTGCAAGTTGAATAAAACATTTTGATACCGGATGTGCTTCTCTGTTTCTTAAGGAAACCAAGAGCCAGAGTCCTTTCCATATTTTCCAGAGTCAAACAGCACATTTAAAAACATAAAAACAATTACTTTACAGAATTCAACAACTACAGATTCCAAATTCCCATTTAGTTTGTTTTCATCAAAAATTGACCCAGTTAGTTTGATATAAACAATTGCCTTCTCAATGGCATCCCAAACACCCTGTTGAAGCTATAACAAGCTGCAGAGACCACAGACAGCCAACAGGCCAAATCCCCAAGAAAACAAGTCATACTAGCTGGCTGTGTGAGAGTGTTATGAAGAACGTTATCAGTGGGGTGTTGTGCAATATATCCAGTGCCATGGCGGGCAACACAACTGTTTCCTACCAATTTGCCCACTGAAATCAATACTCAACAGGCATTCAATTATCCACACTAACACGTAGACTCTCCCTATTGGGTCTCTGTTGTATTTCCCACAATTCATTGTGTTAATATTGGAAGAGGGAACCTTTCAGCCATGCCACTCCAAATTACACGTACTATAGCTTTCTACTGCAGAGTGCAGAGATGCCAACACAGGGCATTGGAAATACACAACTGCAACACACACACGCGCGCACACACACCCACACACCTTTCACTCCACTCACTGCATTATTCAGTAGGAAAGTCCCGATTAACGCAAACACATCCTACACAAGGCGCATGCACATCTGCTGTGTTTCCTGGCTGACAGCAACAATAAATAAAACTGCTGTTTAATCAACCACTCATTGTCTCATATTCAGTATGACTAACAATAATAGGCTCCCTAGCTACTGATGATCTGTCTGAGAGCTGAATTCTTGGTTCAACGGGCCAAGTATCCCTCCACCACATTACATTTTTGTTGAAGAGAATATAGTGCCCCCCTTTCTCTATTCCTCCCCCACACACAGGACAATGCCGTCAGTCAACTTTGTTGATATATGTTTATACATTATTAACAGGCATATAGCCATACCCTTAGAGACATGCAGACCATAATCTAGTGTTATCTTTCCTCTCTCCAGAGCACATCATGTGTTTTCTACCAGGGTGTTTTGCTGATGGTGTCTGAGAACTGAGTTTCAGTGCATTGGTGTTAATCCTCCTAAACCTCTTCATAACGTCACCACAGTGGAGAGAACAGTGGTAACGGTGGGGTCTCTCACTCTCTCTTTCTCTCTCTGTAGAACAGCATATAATAGTTAAGGATAATGCTCAGCTATTTCTAACACCGTGTGCTATGGTTCACGTCCTCTCTATACCTCCCATAAAAGCCTAGAGTTGAGTTTCAAAACATTAACAGTTGCAGATAAATGTAGGGTTCTGGAGGTGCTGTAATCACAGAAGTAAACAGATTAAGGAGGGAAAAAGTGAGCAGGTAATATAGGTATGTAAACAGGCAATTTATTGTAACACATGCAGACAAATAGCTGTGCTATTGGAGTTTAGGCCTTACACATTCCCTTAACTTTTCAGCCAGGAGTGGGTGGAAAGGTATTCTCTATTCTGAAGAGTTGTGCAACACTTGGTGATGCTGTAACTGTTATTTATGTCACTTTGTGTGTGTCTGTCTGCAGGGATGGGCAGTATTTATGATACCTGTATTTGAAATATGTTTTGAATTACAAAATAGTATTTGATAGAGTTGTTGAAAATGGCTTAATATTTTGTATCAAAATACTTGTATTTTGTAGTTTAAAATTACTAAAATTATTTCTGTAATATGTTTACTTGGTGCAGCCTCTGATTGGTAGCCTGTTGTAACCAGACCCAAAACTGACAGTGAACTGGACTCCATTAAGGAATGTTTGCAGTTGATGCCTGCTACTGGACCTAGACCTCTGGTTCATTAACTATTTGACAGCCTTTAACCAATCAGCATTGCTACAATTGTTAGTATTATTTCATCTAGCTCTAACACCATTTTAAACGCTTGACTTTGATGCATAGCTTCAATGTCATTGCATTCAGCCGCTGTGGTCTGTGTCTGTGGTCTCTGATTGGTCCGCCATCCAGGGTAGATGTGTGAATGCTTTATGTGATCACGGTTTCCAGATTATAATTGCATCCATAATTGATTTTAGAGTAATAGTCTGGTAGATGTGGAAACACTGGATATCTTTTCAGCGAGCACACAGAATGGACAATCGGCAGACTGTGAGGAAATATTCGCTGAATTTGACAAAATGTGTTAGCTAGAAATCGCTTACATCTAGCTCTACCACCATTCCGAAACATGCTTGACTTCAACGTCATCGCACTAACCCACCCTGATTGGTCCGCCAGCAGGGTGGATGTGAAAACGCTAAAATGAACATGGTTTCTATACTTAAATCTCAGCTAAATATGTTGATCTGAAAGCAATAGTCAGGCGGAGCCATCTTACACAACAACATAGCCTTTGCAATGTGTTTTTGATGTGTGGGGCGCTGCTTCTGAGGGAACATCCTCTGGCATTGAAGCTCAAATATCAAGAATCATTCTCCAGAATGATACATTTAACTGAGTCAGTGTATAGGTGAAGGGTTAGGCTAGATCAAATAGGCCGATTGATAGGTTTGTGAAGTGATTTCATCCTCTAAAGGAAAAGTATTTTTAGTATTTTTAAAATACAAAAAACTAGTTTATTTTGATTATTTTGATACAGTGCCTGGCTGCTGTATTTTGTCATTTATTTTGATACACTTAGAATTAGGGTATTTGGTATTTTATTTTAAAATACATTTGCTCATCCATATCTGTCTGTATGCCACCACACCTGATACCATATTTACAATAATTGGCACATCACAATTGTTTAGTAAAACCTATGAGTAAAACAAATGTAGGCTATTTTCTGTGTGACTCAAATCACGGTATCACTTTGAGACTAACTTTGTGAAATGTAGGACATGGATATATAGCTATTATTTAATACAGCATCTAAAGTTAATTTACTTGGGTTCAGTGCGATTAGTGACAGTATGTTGAGATGCAGAATGTGTGTATTTTTACATTACATTGTGCTCTGTCAAGACCCAGCTGTCTATGTAGACAGACAGGCAGGCTACACACTGCCCTCCCATTGGGAACACGCATTGGCAGTGTTAAACTTAAATGTATTTACATGTGTGTCACTGGCTTGCTTTCCACAGGACACCATCTCCTTCCTCTTCAACAATATTACAGCAAGAAGTTGCCCTTGTTAAAGCAGACGTTTCTCCCTTGATGCACCATTGTATTACTGTAATAAAGTCTGTTTCATGATTAAACGCCATCTGGCTTTGACTGGTCTTTGTGTATACTGAGTCACTGTCAGGCACTCTGTTCATTGGTATCTGTACAGAATGACACTTAAGTTGTGTCTGCTTCGTACTGTATTGTATTCTAATTTGATGTCCTACTGTACTTGTAATGCCTTTAACTGAGATGCCCTCAAATAAATAATTTCTTAATATGACGTTCCTGGTAAAATAAAAAGTAAAAATGCGAAGGGAAAATTATAAGCCCTATCAACCCTGTAGTACAATTAGCACATTCCAACAATTTATTAAAAAACGTAGTCAGTGAAATTATAATAATTGACTTTATTAGACGAACAACATCCTAAGTACATTTAAATAAAAAAGAAAAACTGCCTAAAACTGTTCAAATTAGTGAAGCAGTTTTCAGCCAGTCCAAGATGACGCAACAGCTGCTAGTAAAGCCTCTTCATTAATTATGTACTGCAGCGACAGTAATATGAAATAGGTTTGAAATGTGTTTGTTTTTTTCCATATTGGCACGCACACTCTGTACAGTAAGTAGTATGTGTGTCCCAGCCCTTTGTATGACCCAAATGACTGTAGTTTACCAAGGGAAGCTATGCAATGTGCACGTTTTTTATAATAGTAAATGGACCGCATTCACATAGCGCTTTACAGTATTTTGCCTCACATTCACACACCGGTGGTGATTTCTGCCATGCAAGGTTAGAAAATCACCGCCAGTGGGTGCAACCAACCACTGGGAGCAGTTAGGAAGTAGGGGGTCAACACCAGGGTACAAACCCACAACCTTCTGGCTGGGAGCCCAACACCCAGACCACTAGACCATTCAAACTAGAGCATAGGTATTGTAAAATATGTTTAAATAACATGTCATGTTAATAGATACCACTTTTATTGACAGTGATTGAAATTCCAATCAATCATAGACGATGGATGTAATCTTAAAATGTCCCTGGGTTATACAGTGGAAATATATAAATATATACGTATATAATATAAAATATTCTTTAGAAAACCAGATATTTCAAGTTTGGCTATGAATACCATATGCACCATATTCTGCAGCCATGCTTTAGAAATGTCTAAAGTAGCAACACCCCAGTGGGGTGATTTGGTTTGATTCTATTTGTGTCTTTGTGTGGCCCCGCTTTGCTCTGAGCTGGGTTAATTCAATTAGAGTTATGAATGGTTCCCAGTTAGACTGCAGGGCGCCTAATTATGAGTAGCCCAAGCAGCCCAAGAGGAACTAAGCCGCATATATACATACACAGTATTAGATAACAAGCACACACACACAGGTGTGCAGGACCACAGAGGAATTTGGGAGACAGGCAGGTCAAGTTATTCTCGCACAGCCAGCCTTTACTATATAGTCTGCACTGGCTAACTGCATCAATATCCACCTAGTAATTGTTTTACTGTAGTAGCCTAAATAAAGCATGGTGTTAGCTTTGCACCAGAATTCTAACAAAAAAAACATCAACTTCCTCACTTCCAGAAAGTCGATCTTATAAGGGTATATGCAGGGTTTGGTAGGTTAATCTTATTAATGTAATCTGGTAGTTACTAAATTTACATAGTAAAGTAATTATTTGTATTACCTAAATTTGGTAACATAATCTGATTATTACTTTCCATTACAACATAAAATACAGTTTGTTGCTCAGAGGATCAGATTAAAGTAAGACTTTATTTCAATTAATGAACGATTAAGAGAACAGCTGATTGTTTTATGCATTTTCTTCTGCAAACATTCCTTTTAAATTTGAAAGTTCTCCTAGAAGTAAATCATTGTCCCCAGCAAGTGGAAATAGCAGAGACAGACTGGTGTATTTAATGAACACAAAACACTCACCAGTACATTAAACAATATCCAACAAAGACAAGACAAACAGAAGGGCTACATAATACTAGGGCTAATAAGGGCAACGCAAACCAGGTGTGAGGAATGACAAGACAAGTTCTGAGTCCAGGATGAGTTCATGGGAAAATGGGAAAACTGGGACGCATCGCAGAACGGTGACATCTGCGAACATCAAACCCTGACAATCATCTAATTAAATTAGATTCCTTTATTGAGTACTTAATTGTAGCTAGTAACTGTAATGGATTACAGTTACTGTTTTTTGTAATCAATTACATGTAACTGTTTATGTAAACATTTATTTCCCAACCCTGGGTATATCTATCATATGTTCAGCACAGAGTTGCAATGCAATGTAGTGGAGAGGCTGAGACTAGGTGCAAGTAGGCAACATACAAAAATAATAGTAATATGTTGTACTGTGACGCTGTTTGTGTTTGCGCTAATATGTTGTTGCTCTTAGGGTATAATTCATATTATTCTGCATCATATTGCTAACTAGCACCTGCAAATGTATGAAACATGGAGTCAGAATGTTGATAGAATTGAAGGGCATCTGGTTAGGAGTGGGTAATTGTATTGGAGTTGCAAAATAGCAGAAGCAAATGAAGTCCACGCATTTGAACAGTAAGAAAGTGTCCATATTTATTCTGTTTTCTTGGTTGACTTAGTTACATAATGCATTTCAGCAAATTGCCTTTGATGACATTTTAACTTCCAAATACCCACTATTTCAAGAATGTTTGCTGTTACAGTAGCCTACTGTATATTACTGTTTCTTGTAATATGTTCACTATTTCATGTTCAGTTTGATCTCTCTTCACTTCTGACTACAGTATAAATATACAATCACAGAACATGATTTAACAAATACAAAAACATCAACCAAAAGGTATTCATTCATTTTTAAACAATATCACCAGTGGTTATACTGTAACTGACATTCAAAGCCATACTTCTCAAATAATAATACATTAAATCTTATTATAATTTTTTATAAAAGGGGGTGGTTTTGTCAGAAATGATGTGGCTATAAAACCTTCCATAAAGTAGGTAATTTCCAGAATGTAGGTCTTACCAATTAGCTCTGGTTGTTATGTGATCTAAGTAAAATGCTTGTATTTGTACTTGTTCGTTATTTTAAGATGTGTGAGTGAAGATGTTTACAACCAGTTCTTATTTACTGTTAAGATTAGCTTGATTTGCTAAGGAAAAGACAATGACAACAGGCGTTAAACATGAAAAAAACAAGCAAAGATTATTTCCTGTTGCCATGATATAAATTCAAAATACTTGTTTTCAGTGCTACTATCAAACTTAAAATGTTGGATGTTTTTTTAAATACAGTAGGTGGGTTACAGTATGAAATATATCATACAATCGCAGGATAAACATTCGCAGTGCTAAAATACTGAAAAAAGTATTAATTGATCTGATACTGATCTGTTCACCACACATACAACATATACCAATCTTTCACATGTGTAATGAGCAAGTTACAGCAAAGTCCTAATAAATAAATGTAAACAAATGATTAAAAAAAAGATATGTTCAGTAAAGCAAAAAAGCCTCATTAAACCAAATACATGGACAATAAATCAACCAACCAACAAAACAATAGTGTACATTGTTTCACAATGCAAATAGAACATTCTGAACTTAGTTATTTCCTATACTAGTAGCATTAATAATGAGGTATTGACCATAGGGCATTTCAGGGGATTCAGTTAAACTGGCAGGATTCAAGCAGTGAAGGTCTAAACTGATTGTATTTTATGTAAACTTCTTATCCTATATACTGGAAGCATCTATAATGGTGAGTGTTTCTGTTCTGTAGTTCCCTGAATAAATAAAAGGCTAAATGTCGCCTGAATAATCCAGATAAAAGCTTGACTGAATCCCAAAATACTCATAGTATAGTAAAAAGAACACAGCCATCTAATATTAGAATTAATAATGTCAGGATTGCTCTTTGAAACACTTTAAAGGTACAATGAGGAGTATATAATTAATTAAAATGTTGTCTTTGCTGTGAACCCAATAGTGTCTTTCCAAAACACATTTAACAGATAATTCTGCATATTCCCTGAATCATAGTTTTGCAACAAACTTCTTCATTTTCAATTACAGAGCCGATGTTTTTAATGAAAACAAGAGAAGCTAATAGGTGATACATAGTTCATTATTGATAAAACGCTAAGGCGACACCCAGACAGATAATGTACAATGAAAACCAAGGAAAAAATCCACTTTGTCTATGAACTGTCTCAAAGTCTTTCGGGTCTCGGCGAGAATCGCTCGCACTCATTGCATTCACCACAGAAGTCTGAAGGTTTACAAACCTCTGCCTGTAGCACCAGCTCTAAGCAGGACTGACATTTGGTTTACGCTAACATGACCGTTACTCCTTATAGCTGTCTAGAGGAGCTCTTGCTTGCCTCAAGAGTCACTGCCTGTCTGTCTATCTGCTTGTGTGTTTGACTGCATGTCTTTGTAGATGTTGGCTTGCATAACTAATTGTCTGCATTTATTCCAAGCAACTATTTCTGACTGATGCCCAGTCTGCAAGCTAACCCCTGTGTCACCTGTATTTGCTATAGCCGAGTAACAACTAATGTACATCAAAAGGTCAGTGGTTTTGACGTTATAGTAGTGTCAACATTTTCAGATTTTAGGGGGGAAACATATTGCATGACGGAAATAATAAACGGACTAACATCGTTATAGCCTATGCTACTCTGAACACCTTTACCTGGTCTTATATTCAATATTAAGTTTACATTATTTCTTACCTGCATAAAAAGGATACTGTACATGGAAAATAATATCTCTCTTTTTAAATACAATGTATCTAAATTTCTTTCAAAGTACAGTGACTTATGAGCTTCTATACTATTGAAATAAATAAATTAAATACACAGCAAAAATAAATTATCAGGATTTTCCAAAACCAGTGTGAAATACTTTATACCGTATACCTAAAATACTTTTCTGAAATCACACTAAACATAAATGAAAACTTTACGACTACTCGTAAATAGCCACATAATAGTGTAGTACTAGCAGTGCTCGAGTTGTTGACTGATATTTGTAAGCCATGTGGGTTAGCTATACGTACACATGAAGACAACCAGCGTGTTATAATAAGCCTTGGCCCTAATCTCACAACGATCGGCGGTCACTAAAGCACAAATGTATCATGTAGGAAATGTGACCTCAAGCATTATTTCTACCTCAAACCTACAGTACCTACCGATCCACTTTACCTCTAAAATACTCAATACATCTTCTATCAGAGGACTACCTCTGGCCCACCAGGCTATATACCTACAGTGCTTTTAACAGTGCAAACAAAGTCTCAAACAATAGGCCTATATGACATTCTTCAGCATGACAAAATATAGCATTTTGACGACACAGCACATCAAGTAGCCTCTTATACGCCAAATAAATAGACAGTGTAATAACATACTCTATAAAAAGCCTGACTGGGAGGCTTTATATTTACAGATGGAACCAAAAACATTGTATAATGTAATGTGGGGCCTTGAAAAAAGGATAGCGAAGAAAAGAAAAGCGCATACAGTAAAGGGGGTTTGTAAAGGGAGTTAGCCGAAGAGGCACCGCCACGCTAGCTCAGGCCGAGTCTCCGCAGATGAAAGACCCTGCATATCCCATTGCCTTTGTGTCCTGTTAGCTTAAACAGGTTCATTAGCATCCATCTTGAAAATTCTGCTGCTTGCCAACTCGAGGGTGTTTTCTTCCAAACACTAACATTCGAAGAGCCTGAGGGCATTCGAGTGTGTATATTTTTTCACAGAAAGCGCA
Organism: Forbesichthys papilliferus; assembly: GCA_025399855.1. Lineage (NCBI taxonomy): Eukaryota > Metazoa > Chordata > Actinopteri > Percopsiformes > Amblyopsidae > Forbesichthys > Forbesichthys papilliferus. Next base: position 14,849 of record JAODOY010057784.1, read on the forward strand.
ACCCTCAAACCCCTTTGAAGTGTGATTCACCCCAATCTTTGTCCTGACCCATATACTGTAGCATGCTTCCCCCACACACAAAACACAACTTTAAGTAGGCTACAGTACACACGGCATCCTTCGCAGCATTCTTGACCGTGTGGGTATTTATTCTGGTGTTATCCTTCAATTCTGATGGCAGATATACTGTATATACGTCTTTATAGAGTGGATGAGTTTTAGTATTGGCACTTGACAAATTCATTATTAGACATATAACGTGTGTTAACACCACCAGTAGCTCTCATAGACGTGTTTCTAGAACATTCTTGCTTCTTCTGTCCGTTCCAAAAAAGTTACTTTTAATGTGATTTTGTGTTGCCTCCATTCTGTGAGAGAGTGGTTCAAATACAACAGCAATACGTTCAGAGTCATCCAGTGCTTGGGCGTGCCTTCCTCATGTGCACAGGTGCTTGGGTTAGCGTAATGTGAAATTATTAATTTTATCGGACCACGTGGGTATTTGTGAGAGGGGGTAGTGTGTGTGTGTGTGTGTGCGCGTGCGTGCGTGCGTTTAGCTGTCTGCCTTGTTTCAAACTGCGCGCTTTGCGTTTAGTCCAGCGAAAGCAGTGGCTGCATGTTGTCTTCCTCACTCTTGACTTTATCGGGCCTTTTCAGCACCCCTGGTTCCACCACCGACTGGGACCTGGGTGGAAAACAGAAAAGAAGTGATCCCTTGAGGGTGCTTGTGTTCCATCCGATCCTCTCTGTTGTCATTTCTGTGTTATTCTACACATACATGTTTTAACTCTCAGCCCATTGCAGACATGCATCCTTTATCTAAGTCAATAAATGTTTGCACGCTGCCCGCAGAGCGGAGACAGACCTGTGTGTAATGGAGGTAGAGCAGGAACTTTATTTTCTTTCTCGCCTCACAAACGCACACACACACACACACACACACACACACACAGACACACACACACATACACACACACATGAATGAAGTGTGTAGCAGTCTATGTTGGTCTCTGTCTATGAAACAAAACGTTTATTAAGCCCTGTAATTGATGTCATCCTGTCTGAACAAAGGTTCATAATAAAATGTCACAACTGGGCATTTGGCCAATATAGGACCTCCATTACGCTGTGTGTGTGTGTGTGTGTGTGTGTGCGTGTGCGTGTGCACAGACCAATCTATAATTTGGTATGATTGCAGTCATCTAAAAAATACTGCATGCTAGTCAACTCTGTGTGTTAAAGGTTTGCATGCAGACGAACACACACACACACACACACACACACACACACACACAGCAGTAAACCAAACACATCGTCATCCTCGTGTGTGTTACCTTTCCAAATTGTTACTGTCCGTCAACCAAACTGCCCATTAGTGAGAATATTATTTTGTGGAATATGAGCTTGACAACATTCAAATGTGTTGCTCTAAGAAAACCATATTAAAGTGTCCTAGATTACAAGTTGATAAGCAAATTAGATTAACTTTCCTGGGTCTCCATGGGGAAAAGAGGTTATTTCAGCAGCTGAAGGAGATGACAGCAAGTACCAGCTTGAACGCACACACATAATACAGGACAATTATAGAAAATAATATGTTCCATACAGTAATTTCTACTAAGCAGAATGAATAATAATTAACATCCATTTACCGTATACCTGACCATGACATAATGATACATGTTTTATAATATTAATTAAACAGTGTGATTCTGTGTAAAGGTGGGAGTCACATTATATTTCATAAAGTAAATATCTGTTTAGGCACTGTTCCAGGAGAGCCCTCTCAAAATCACAATAACACTACATCCATAACAGCATTGCATTACACTGTTGCATTATTTAAAGTATGTCTGGAATCACTACATTGTAAACCCATTACATTCAGTTGAAATAAAATGAATGGTATATTAAAAGTAACTAGTTTTATGTGTTAAAACATCTGGTTTGTTGTTGTACAACATTTATTGAGATAATCAGTTTGCACAAAGCTCTATCTGAAAACTATCTGAACCTTTTTGGCCTTAGTGAATCACTGCTGGCAGAATATCTGCTGGCAACCACAAGTGAAAATGAATGTTGGTGGAAAGTTTAAACACAAAAATGTCTCTGGGTGACTCACTCGGATTCACCACCAGGGTAAATCATACCGAATTGCGTATCACATACTACATGTGATGGTCGAATAGACCTAATGGCCAGTACCTTTTCTGGCAGCAAGATGTAGATGTCATACACATGGAACGATAGCAAACTATCGACTACTGTATCTGGCTGTAATGTTGGCATTCTTCTGCCTCTGCATTCTACAGTTTCTGGAAGCGCAGAACTAAAAACACTGGCCTTGTATTGCAACATTACTAAGGACATCTGAGTTTACACAAACAATTGGGAAGATTCCTGTTTGCCATGATTTGTTTGAAGGAAAATACTAATATTACAAAACAATATGTGTGTGCTGTTGTTGCTGTGTGTATGAGCACATTCTCTTCTGTGTCGTTTTTTGTTGAAACCAAAATCAATCCCAGCAAGCGTATGAACAGGCAGTCTGAAAAGGAAACGCCATGACAAGACAGACATTCACCAATGTTTTAGCGGCGAAAATAGCATGATCCACGGTCCACACACTGTATAACCCTGACATGTAATCTGCTCACCCATATCCAGGACAAAACACTGACAGCTAAGGCCATACATTCCCCTGTCAGAAATGACTGTCAGACTGGAATTGTAACAACATTATACAATTGTTTTTTAATATACAATGCAAGAAAAAGTATGTGAACCCCTTGGAAATACATGGAGTTTTGCATGAATTGGTCATAAAATGTGCTCTGAACTTCATCTAAGTCACAACAATAGAAAACCACAGTCTGC
>JAODOY010057795.1:5217-17722 GCA_025399855.1 Forbesichthys papilliferus
AAAGGAAAGTTGTTCAGGAAAGTTATTCAGGAAAGTCGATGAGCGGGTGAGCCGTCACTGTGAAAGGAAAGTTGTTCAGGAAAGTTATTCAGGAAAGTCGATGAGCGGGTGAGCCGTCACTGTGAAAGGAAAGTTGTTCGCCGTCAGACGAGCACTGAATATAACGAAGAAATGGTTTGTTTTCCTCAAGTCATTGCGTAATTGTGCTAAATACTCGTGATTCCACATAATTGTGATTATGATGTCTTCCATAATCGAGCAAGCCCTAGGAGCTATTACAGCTCATCGCTGACGCTCCTTCGTGCTCCTCCAGAACAAGGAGAACCGCTCCGTCAACGAGCGGTTGAGCAGCCTGGAGAGCTCCCACGCGGTGGAGAGCGAACGCATGCGCACCGAGCTGACGCGCCTCCGCGGGGCCGAGGAGGAGGCGAAGAGCAACGCCAGCCGCGTGGTCTCGCTGCAGGAGGAGTTGGAGAGGCTGAGGAAGGAGCTGAGCACCACGCAGAAGGAGAAGAAGACCATCGAGGACTGGGCGCAGACCTACAGGGACGAGATGGAGAAGGTGGGCTCCCCACCTTCCGGTTGCTTCTCCCGCTTGTTGGGCCGATAGACAATGCCATTGTCCACTGGTGCTGGACCATACAATTGACATTGTTGAAATTACATTTTTTTTCTCTTTATTTTAATCTAGAATGTTTCGAAAATTTACTCTAGAAAATATACTGTAGACTAACTATATATTTTGTCGGTTTCTATCCTTTTGGCTAGAAAAGAAAACAAATTGTCCCTTCAATTTAGGAGCTTGAGCTTGAGGTTCTGGGCAAATGGGTGCATGGGCAGAGAGAGCCTTAGCTAGGTTATAGGTAGCGCTAGTCATTTACACTAATGTGTAAGAGATAGTAGCAGTTATATGGATAGAACAGTAGCAGCGCTCCCCAGAAACGTCTTGTCGAAGTCCAGAAATATGCCTTTATGAAAATACTTGATTAATTATTGGGATAATTAGTCTAGGTGCGAGGGGAAGTCATGTTTATGTGGTCTTCAATAACATTCATTACATTCTGTATTATGTATCTTCTTTTTTTTTTTTAAACATAAGCAGGTGAAACATACCCTAGATTTTTATAATGTCTTTGTCTTACAGTAGAAGCTTAAGTCCAGCCCATCCTCTCTCCCAATACATTAGTAAATAGTCTTAATGTACGGTACAAATAGGTAGTTTTAGTAGTGAAATAGATTCCATTGATCTTATTACACTGTACAGTGACATGTTTTAAGTGTTGTTTGTTTGTGTGTGTGTGTGTGTGTGTGTGTGTGTGTGTGTGTAGATGGTAGCAGAGCTGAAGGAGCAGAATGGCTTGCTGAAGTCCGAGAAGAACGACTTGAACAGGCTGATCCAGGAACAGAGTCAGCAGATGACAGGTGGGCTAACATTTCTACCTGATGCCTCCACTGGACCTTTATGAACCCCTACTAGACTACCTGTGTCTATGTTGGCTATGTCCACTGGATGTTTATGAACCCCTACTAGACTACCTGTTGGATGTTGGCTATGTCCACTGGACGTTTATGAACCCCTACTAGACTACCTGTGGGATGTTGGCTATGACCATTGGACGTTTATGAACCCCTACTAGACTACCTGTGTCTATGTTGGCTATGTCCACTGGATGTTTATGAACCTCTACTAGACTACCTGTGGGCTGTTGCGGTCAGCATGGTCTTTAATGTTAATAATGCTAATAATAAAATGAGATGGCCTGAATGTCCAAAACATCCATCTTGTTGTATAGAATCGTATTTTAATATGCATCTTCCTGGGTAGACCCGCTATATTCAGATGTGACCATGAAGTGTTGACTTTTTATTACATTCGGCCTTGCATTACGTTAGTACACCCAGACACATTAGCCATCATTATCTATATCCAGCAGTTTGATTTCCCCTCACCCATTGTCCTGTTTGCCCTCTTTCTCGGTTCTTCCTCTTTCCCGCTTCCAGAGAAAATGGCTCGTACCATATTGGAGGAGACGCAGCAGCTGGAGAGCGATCTGAACGGGGAGCGCTCTCGCTACCAGAATCTCCTGACGGAACACCTTCGCCTGGAGGAGAAATACGACGACCTAAAAGAGGAGATGGCCCTCTCTTCGGTCAGGGCTTGTGAATTATATGCCCACACACAAATCTACAGTCACATTCACTTAGTTCATGTTCTCATTTGAAGAACGTTTCACTTAGTTTATGTTCTCATTTGAAGAACATTTCACTTAGTTTATGTTCTCAATTGAAGACTATTTCAGGACGGAAAAACACGATTGGTTTAGATTGTTTAAATCAAACTCTGCTTGCCAGATTACTTTTAAAATACCTTTTGAATGTAAGGGCAAAGGCAGGTATCCCCTGCTGCTTGACTGATATCTTCTAATCCCACCCCTCTCTCTAGCACCCACACAAGCATGGCCACAGGAGAACAGATTCCACGCACAGCAGCAACGAATCAGAATACACCTACAACTCAGAGTACACCGAATTGGAAGAAGGCTCCCGTGCAAGAGAGGTAGGGGGCGGGGTTTTAGTAGATCAAATTTCTGTATCTAGATGTGGAAAATCTAAATTTGAAATTGAATATTCACCATGAATATGAATGCACTTAATTATCTATATATAATGTAATGAATACATGTTTTGTTTGTGTGTGTGTGTGTTTAGTGATTTATTTCCTGTGCTGTTCTATTTTAGAGCAAACCTCTTATAGAAATATAGTCATGTAAAGTAGAATTGAAAACCTTTTATTTAGAGGTGAATGTTGCATGGCTTTCCTGTAAGGTGCACATTTTAACTGCCTTTGGAACTCAAATTGTAAACTCGAACAAACAACAACACATGGTCTCAAACCTTGAATTGCAACGCATTTCTAATCCTGACCTGAAATTGGAAATAATTGCAGTGAAATACTGTTGTGTGTTATTTCTCCATCTCTCAGGATGTGACTCGTGGAATAGACACTTCCTTGACCCTCAAATTACAGAAGCGTCTAACAGAAATGGAGCAAGAAAAGCAAAGTCTCCTCAACGAACTGGAAACCAAAGAAGATCAGTTCCAGCGGGCTAGAGCCAGGGTACTATAGTTTAGGCAACATAATACTATAGTAATACTTCTTCGCACTCTAAAGATGTCTATGTCTGCAGACTACTAATAGTAATTTTTATAAATTAAACATTCTGTAATTATAAAAGTAGATCTGTAACATACATTTTACAGACAAAACAGATATAACTTTATTTTATCAGCTACTTAAATAGTTTTAGTTCTGCCATATACTGTATATACAGTATAAAGCCCCATTTTTACATGTATTTGTACATCACATGTACATCACATCAGGTTTATACTACAATATATATAGTGTTTACTTTTACTTCTTAATATGTTCCCTATATTCCAGGACGATGCTGAACATAAGAAAGCCCGCGGGGCAGAGCTGGAGTATGAGTCCCTTAAGGTAAAACAGATGTTTCCACAGATGGGCTTATCCTAAAATAGCAGGGTTAGGTTAACCTGACATCTGGGATGCCGTCCATTGAAACTGTTTTAAAAGGGCAGGTGATAAAAAATAAAATAAAATACCTGGCAGGTGATTGGAGAAACCTGTGAACCAGCAGAGCTTGTTGTTAAATCCACTCTTGCAAAATAAAAGTCGGGAGAAGAGTTTGTGAAAACTTTCCATAGAAAAGGCCTTTAGTGCGGTTCTTTGCTATTCTAATAAATTCTACTAAAACTGATACTATATTGCAGTGTTAACCTCTGTAGGACCCCCTATTGTTGTGTTTGAGTTTATTTTGAAGAATTAAGTTCACACATCACACCTCTACCATGCCTTTAGCTAACAGTACAACGCTGATTGGCAACACAGTAGTTTACTGGCCTGAAACACAACAATCTCCGAGCTGTTCAGACTGATTGTCAAACTAAAACTCAAACTGAATCTCAAATTGAAGTGGTACATCCATTCACACGAAATGTGAATGGATGTACCTGCACAATAATATGTGCAATCAGGATTTAAACTTTAATTTAATTATTTTGATTTTAATTTAATTAATGTATTAATTTATTAATTATTTCATTCATCCTTTTTTGCATTTCCATGGTAACCTTCCAGCTAGCTCCAAGCTTGTGTAAATGTGTTGTGCTGGTCAGTTTCATAGATCCTCAATCTGATAGATGACTCATAAGTAGGTCTAACAGTAACTGGCAGTGAATAGTGGTTTGACGGACAGTTTGCTAATTCATTCCGACCCTTTCTGACCTGGCAAAAGGATATCCATCCATTAAGAAACAGAGGTTTCCACAGTTGACTTACACATTACGTTCATCTACGCTGATGCTTTGTTAAAGTCTTATTCCCTTAATACATTTCTGTTTAAGATGTTGTTAATTAAAAGCAATTTAAAATGAATTATCTCTAGTAGTCACAGTCAAGCAAAGCAATCTATTAGTGTCAATTCAATGGATACGGTATGTTGCATAAAGTATCACATAATATCCTTCAAGTTTAATTGAAAGTTAGCTGATGCTTTTACACAAAGCGACTTATAATATCTCAGGGCTTGAACCCAAACCTTCTGGATGGGAGTGGAAAACACCCAGACCTCTGGACTGATAATTAACACGAGAGAAAGTTCTGACCCTGTATCCTCCAACGCTCTCTTAGCGGCAAGAACTGGAGTCTGAGAACAAGAAGCTGAAACACAACCTGGCGGAGATGAGGCAAAGCCTTATGGGTAACGCCGCTGCAAACACGGGTGCTGTGGGCTCCCCGGCCTACAAGGTGCTCCTGGATCAGCTCAACGCCTCCTGCGAGGAGCTGGACGTGCGCAAGGAGGAGGTGCTCATCCTGCGTTCCCAGCTGGTCAGCCAGAAGGAGGCCATGCAGCACAAGGTACAGTACAGACACAGGAGTACAGGAGCTTATCAATAGACTGTGTGTATAAATGGACCTCCGTGACGTCAACCGCTGTGCTGGCTCTGGCCGTCGACATCTAGTAAGTGGCCATTTGATGAACTGCAGGGTTTGGCACTTCTGCGCTGTACTCAATTCTCAGCACCGGAGGTTCCCGCTTGGTTTTTATCTAATTTAGTGAGCCGTGGCACCATTACCCTTGGTATAAAGGTGCACTCCTTGATCGTGTGATAGCAACATGTATACTGAACCATGTATGTCCTCCCAAGTTTACTGTTGGTTTGAAACTCGGCCGTGCATGAATGCGTGGAGTTTCAACCAAAACAATGCTTTATGTAACCCCATGCTCAACAACAAAGTCAATTCTGGACACTAATCAAGGAGTGCACCTTTTATTCAATAAATGGAAAGGAATCACTGTGTTGTCAGCCATGTTGTCACTGTGGCGGTTTGTCTAATTGTCTTGTCTCTGCTCTGCCCTGCACCCACGCTCCACTCAGGATGAGAAGGTACAGTTGAAAATGTCCATCAACTATGATCTTTTACCATGGCTTGTATTTATAAAGCCTTGTGTTTATTTACCTTGTAATCATCACTTCTACCTGAATGAGAATACCAAAATCTACGGTATGTTCAGTTGGAGTTCATTTGGACTGGCAGTCTCAATATCACACCCCAGTAGCCAAGTTTATATAATGTTCTGCCTGCCTTTTTACAAAAAATAAATCTAATGTTAATAATCCGTAAAAAAAAAAAAAAAAAAAGGCGTAATACATACATTTCTTTATGCGTTATAATCAGATATATTTTATATCTGGATATATTTATCTATACATCCATTTGCCTTCAGTTGATATATAAAATCAGCTACACTATAGTTTCTTTGCTGCCATTTTGCATCCCCTAAGTACATTTGGATGAACTTATGGTACATTTTGAATGAACGTTAGGTAATGGACTTGTTGCATCATAGATTAATTGGAGCATCGATCTATGTTAATCATGTCCCGGCCACATGTTTTGTTTATATGGAGAAATACAAAATGCCTGCCCCTATGAATCTCCTCCCCTTACCTTTTTGAGGATATTTCATAATAATTGTATTACATTAGCTGGCAGCTCTCCCGTGTTAATAACTGAGTCAAGAACAGAAGAACCAATAATCATCACCTCATTCGCTCCACTTAGACAAGATGATACCTGCATGTTTTAGTGGATCTTCAGTCAATCTCCTTGGTGCATTTAACTATTGTAACTATTGACACAGCAAAATAACACTACACCACACTGCAGCTGGGCGGATAGGATACAAATACGGAGCATTGTTTAATGTAAACATGCATGTTGATGGGACCTTTTGAGCTTTTGTGTTTACATCCGTGCACATCATCGGTGTGTAATTCGCTACGGTTACGGTAATAGTATTATCATAATAAATACTGATTATGAAGCAGTATAATAGCTTCCAAAACATTGCGTTGCAATTAGATTGTGACCTTTGCACGGGGTAAATAGATATGAGCGGAAAATATTACACACTGACTGTAACGTCTCTCTCGCACCCCTCCCGTTGCTGTAGGAGACCATGACAGAGACGTCTCACTATGTCGAGGATGTCTCTAAGCTGAAGGACTCAGATGAAATAAAGCAGGCTTACATCAGCGTCAAGGATACCAACAGGTATTGTAGCTCTCTCGCTCTCTCTTTCTGTCTCTCTCTCTCTCTCTCTCGGTCTGTCTGTCTGTATCTCTATCTCTGTCTCTATCTATATCTGTCTCTATCTCTATATATGTCTATCTGTCTGTCTCTCTCTCGTTGTCTCTCTCTCTCTGTCTCTATCTGTCTCTCTCTATCAATTCAATTCAAATTAGCTTTATTAGCATGACAGTTATTACAACAGTATTGCCAAAGCTAGAGGGCAGGTAGCCCTCAATAGGAACAACATTATACAAACAATAGGACAAGTAGTCCCACAGTAATAACACCAGTGGTGATGACAATAAGAACAATATAAGTGTATCATTTAAAGGACACAGTCATAGCAATAATAATAATAATATGGGTAACAACAACAATGAAATAATAATTTTAAAAAAAAATATATATATATATATAAATTTAAAAATATTAAATAAAAATACCATATACTGTAAATAAAATATAAAAATATAATAACAATAACAACATTTATAGGGCAAGTTCTCTCTCTCTCTCTCTCTCTCTCTCTCTCTCTCTCTCTCTCTCTCTCTCTCTCTCTCTATTCTAACACTGTCTGAACGAGTAACATCCCCTCCATTTAATTTTTTTCCACTTGGGGTACTTCCTAGTACCATTTAATGTATACCATTAGAATAATGTGTGTTTTGGGGACATGTGCGTCTGTGTGTGTTTGTGAACAGCCTCTCTTTGTCCTGTGCAGCTCTCCTAGGTTCTTACGTAAGCCGCTGGAGGTCGGTGAGCTCCTGAGTAGGCTCAGGTAACCTATCAGGTGTGGCCTATGCATCATGTGACATGAGCATGCATGGCCATCCTGAATCAGCTTCGGGGAAGAGAACATAGCAGCTGTTATTAGCTGATAAGGCTGACTCCCCTCTCTGGTCTTTACCGTAGCTTGGTTAGCTAACTAGCATGCGAAAGATGCTATGTTTTATCGCTAGGTTTGCCGCTGATATAATTTCAGTATTTATTGGGAGTTAGAGTGATTCATGTGAATGCATTTGGTAACATAAAGTACTGTATTAATAATTATAACTTCTGGCCAGTGGAAGGGATTTGCGTGATCTTAATAGTTTACTTATTGGTGGTTATGTCTGCATCCAGGTGTAGATGTTAGCTTCCTTAACAGCATGTAGCATGAATTGCCTGCTAGGCCAGTTTGCTTCACTTAATTTGCCCAAGATGTGGACAGCAATTTAGCCAGATTCATTTGGTTATAAAAAATTATATATATAATATATATTGTATAAGCGCTATGGGATGAACTAATAGAGCTTGTGCCTTGCATGAAACACAATTACAAGGCATTGATACACAGCAAGAGAATCCTTTGTTAGTCTTGGGATACCATCTTATCTATCACATTTGGCTCTGTCAATGCTCCTCTAACTGTTGGCATCAAATCTCAGTGTATTGCCAAACACATTGCCCATCCATCACTGCTTTAATTAAGAGGCATGATAATCTGTGCGTATCTATGTCTATGTCGTCCTGGTAACAGGGTGTTTCTGTGTAAGCACAGCCAATCACAGTGAGGCAGTTGCATTCCCCAAGGAACACTGCCAACCAGGGTACCCAAAAAAAAGTAACTCTCTGTGTATCACTGTGTTTAACCTTTTGTTATCTCTGGGCTTTGTTGCTCTATTGGTTACCGACGTATGTATGTATGTATGTTCCCACACTTAGTTTAGATGTCAAACATAATTTTCTCTTCCAGGTTCATCCATGTACAGGCCCGGGTGAGACATATAGGCACCATTCAGATAGTGTTTACATTTGAAAAGACATACGACAGATAGAAGTGTACACAACTAAAACCCTAACATATGCTGAATAATTAATGTAACACATTTAATTTGCAGTGGTTACATATCCTTTCCCTTAAATGTCTGTTAATAGCAGTACTCTATTCCAATGAATTAATGTATATGTGTTATTTTATAGTATGCCTATACAGTACCATTTAGACGGCATTGTGTGTACAGACACATCTTCATACACAGGAAAGACACATGTACATAATTAGGCAGAAGGAAACATTCGTTGAGGTTGACGTTGTCAATTTCCTTGATATATCTCGATCCCTCGTTGGTAACCAATCCACCCATTAGCACATGTTTAGCACATGTGTGTTTCAGTGCCTGGCCTGTGTTTTGAACATCACACATGCAGTACTGTTCATACATCGCACCTTACCCTGCCATCTCCCCACACACACACACCATTTCATTGGGTTTTGCCGCCATGTTCCTCTATGCCTTGTGTTTTGTGTCAGATCGGCTGCTCCAGACCTCCATAAGATGAATGAGGACGGGGAGTTGTGGCTGGTTTATGAAGGGTTAAAGGAGACCAACAGGTGGAACTGTGATCTCAGTGAATCCAGTCTGTGTGTGTGTGTGTGTGTGTGTGTTACAGTAGCATGGCTTGAGGATGTGTATGCTTGTGCTCCATTCCCAGGGAGATGGACCTTCTCTACATGCTTTTCTCTCTGCTCACATTCACTTTGTTCAGGGACATTAACTTTGACAAATGGATGGAAGATAACCGAGCGCGGCCTCTATGCAAACATCAGTTTGCAGCTAACCTTTCCTATAGTAACGACATGATGGTTTGTAGATAGCTGTGGTACTCTATGAGTCAGCTAGCAGCCATAGCAGACCTTGGGTTCAATGTGTGGCAGATGATTGTGCAGTAGGTCTACATGGCACATTTACTTATCATCAGGGGCAAAGAGGTTTAAAAACCGATCCGTTTTAGTAGCAATTGTAGTATACAGTGTTCTACCATAACACAGCTTTTCATTCAAACATTATTTGACACACGTCTGATCTTCAGTATGGTCCATTTTCTCAAATGTCATAGTAGTTTCAGATGTTATTAAAATAAATAATTATTAAGTCCTAGCTAGCGTCATTAACCCATTTATCAACGACCTTGCCGACTCATACATGGGCAAGTTATTAGTCGTTAATTCACGTTGCTTCAGTTTAAAGACGTTTTGCCTAGATAAATGAAATGCATATAAATATATTTCTAGCGCTATGGCAGCCAAACACTACAGAATGAGTTATTAATATATCTGTTAAGCATGCCATTTTTTTCTGGTGATGAATAATACATGGTACATCAGATAGGTTCCAAGCTATAGTTTCTTAAGGACCCCTTTGAAAACGAGATGCTTCATCTCAAGGCCTTTATCCTTCTAATAAACGTGCTTGATGAATGAGTAGTGCTTCCGGCTGTTAACATCAACATCATGTCCGGTCGATTGGGTTTACCAGCAGCTGCCTTCTGCAGGAACCTTTGTCCAGCCTGTCCAGCATGCATCTGTTAACCTGGCTGGTATAAGCCTGCCCACCAGGGGGCGATATCTCACCTCTTTTTTGACTTTTCTTCACCGTCTCGCTCTCTCACTCATTATTGCTGAGGCGTGATGCTAAACTTGTCCTCCCCTCTTTTCTGTGCTCCTCTGACCCCCCCGCCCCTCCTCCTCCTCCATATCACACACTCTGCTCCTCCATGCACCCGCCGCACCTCATTTGTTACTCCCTTCTCCGCCCCATCTTTCTTTTTATAACCCTGCCTCCATTTCACCTCCCACATCCCTCCTTGTCTCACTACTCCTCCTCCTCTCTGCGGCTTTCTCCCCTTCATCTCTCCATCTCTCCTTTACCCCCCCCCCCCCCTCCCCCGTATCCAGGCTGCTGGAGTCCCAGCTGCAGAGCCAGCGGCGTAGCCACGACAACGAGGTGGAGTCTCTGCGCGGGGAGCTGCAGAACGTCAAAGAGGAGAACAACCGGCAGCAGCAGCTGCTGGCCCAGAACCTTCAGCTGCCCCCGGAGGCTCGCATCGAGGCCAGCCTGCAGCACGAGATCACCCGCCTGACCAATGAGAACCTGGTACGAGCATCCTCCGCCCCCTCCCCACCACAGACACACACAACTATGTGAAAAAAGGCAATGGAAAACCATGCCTCTGTTGTTTATCACATAGACCAGTGTTTCCCAATGATGGTCCTGGGGGCCCGCTGCCCTGCGTGTTTTAGGTGTTTCCCTGCTCCAACACACCTGACTCAAATGAATGGGTCGTTGTCGGGCTTCTGCAGAGACAGATGACTATGACTAACCATAAACATTCAGGGCAGGGGGCCTCCAGGCCCAGTGTTGGGGGAACACTGGCCTACATGTTACACAGACTGTTAAATCGAGTGACCTTTACTTCAACGAGCTGTGCAGTTATCTAATGCAGCTTTAAAGGTGTCTACGTTAGGCCAGCCATCAAAGCCTAGTGTGCTGTAGACCCACTTTCACTCACCTGACGATGTCACCTGGCAGGAAATCATGGCCGACGACGCCCCGGCATCCCGAGAAGCACGAGTCACCATTTTACGACGGATGGTTGTATGTAGAGACAGTGTGTACATGTGTGTGTGTGTGCGTGCATATGTGTGTCTGTCGCTGGGTGTGAATGAGCCTGTGTGTGACTGAGTGTTTGCATGTGTTTTTCAACTAAACTAAGTGGTGTGTGTGTGTGTGTGTGTGTGTTCTTAACGCACAACAGCATTGACCTCTAACCCACAGCTGGACGCACTCTGCACTCTTTTCTCTCCTATCAGACAGCGAATGAATCCTCTTCCATCTGTTTGCTTTCCCCAGAGAAATAACTGCATCTTCAAAGGCAGTGATGATGAATAACAAATAATAATTGTTGTTAAAGGTTTCTACTGTAGATAAACCACATTTTACTTTAGTTTTTAAGCAACTGGTGTGTAAGGAGCCAAAAAAAGGCATACTTACATACTAAAAAAGTATTCAGTGTTGTAGAAAGAGTACGACATTTTAATTAATAGCACACTACTGTGTGACATAGTAGTAGTTGTAGTGTTCTTTTTTTGCCACTGGGGGGTGACATGCCAAAGGCAGGCTGCCTTTCTTGACTAATTCAGCATGGTATTGATGGACAGAGTTGGCTTTGTTTTGACCCTACACTTGTTTCCTATCTCGTTTTATTTGTTTGTTTGTGTTTGTTCATGTTTTTTTTTTTGTATCCTATCCGTTTCCTTCTCTACTCCTTATTTGTTTCCTCTCCACATAAAACATTGCGTTTCCCTCCGTTCTGTGTGTGTCAGGACCTGATGGAGCAGTTGGAGAAGCAAGACAGAACCATCCGGAAGCTGAAAAAACAGCTGAAGGTGTACTCAAAGAGGATTGGCGAGATGGGAGGTGAGTGAGAGCGGTCACAGCTAACCAATGTGGCTAATATCCACTGCAATACAATGGCCACAAATGTTTCCGATTGGTCACAAATACGCTGACTTGTATGCATACGTTTGTGTGCGTGCCAGCCGGTCAGACAGACGGACAGACGTCCCCGGGGCAGATGGTGGATGAGCCCATCCACCCTGTCAACATTCCCCGCAGGGAGAAAGACTTCCAAGGCATGCTGGAGTACAAGAGGGAGGATGAGCCGAAACTGGTCAAAAACCTCATTCTGGGTAAGTCAGCCATTACGCCAGATCATAACTCTAATAAGGAGTCATTTGCATGTCATTAAGGAGTCATTATGTGTCCCTGAAGACACGGAAAGGCTTCCACTGGAGTTCCTAGTGCCACCTATTAGATTAGATTTAATGGGGTTACTGTATTTAATGTCAGTGCTTCAAGCTCGGCAGATGTGTCTGCAGTCTATATTTACATTTACGGCATTTGGCAGATGCTTTTATCCAAAGCGACTTACATTTAGTACATTAGTCAGTAGTTGGACAGGTCGTATACCAGCAATTATAAGCAAACAATATTTTAAATAGAACAAATGCAGCATAATGTC